>JAVJIF010001721.1:0-110000 GCA_038442645.1 Agave tequilana
TGATCTTGTGCATGTTTAGTTTCAGATATTTGATCAAGATCTTAATCGATGTTTAGCTTCTGAAAGCACACCTAGAGGGGGGGTGAATAGGTGTAAGTGCTAATCTAGTAAACTAAATGCGCTAAATGCGAAAGCTAATACAAATTTTGCAACACACTTAATACAATCAATAAGTGTAGCCGAATTCCCGGTGAAGGGCTCTGGACTAACTCCTCTTGATTCCCTAGATATGGGTTGAGGTGCTATGTGAAGCTCTTGTTGATTAAGTACAAGTGAGGCACACACAAACAACCAAGCATGCACAAGATATAGCAATATGAAATATGCAAAGTACAATGCAAGCAATGTATGATATGAATAATGAATGATGCTTTGCACAATTAAATGAGAGAGAGAGAGAGTTGAGAGATATTGGATCAAACGCTAAGACAAGATATGTTTCGAGGTTCGAGCCCCTAGCTCTACATCCCCGCCTATACCACCGTGTAGGATTTCCAATCCACTACCTCCCACCGAGGAAACCTCTACCAAAGAGGATTTGTTACAACTCTAGGAGTACAACTCCTCTCTCAAACAACCACCTCACAACCGAGGGGTAGGTCCGTAGCCAATAAAACAACCAATCCACCTCACACTTGAGGGATACAAACCACAACCAACTCTACCTCACCAAGAGGGAGCAAACACCAATCTCCACCTCTACCAAAGAGGGAGCAAACCAAACCTCAACCTCTACCTAAGAGGGAGCACCCAACAAAGAAAAGGTTTACAACTTGGAGGCTCAACAACCTCAAACAATCTCTTCTTTTCTCTTTTCCATAAAAACAAGATCCTAAATAGATTAGGATAGAAGATATAGCTCAAGTGTGAATTAAGGTGTCTTTGGAAACAAGCAACAAAGAAAAACTACTTGGAAATCTCTTGTAGATGATAGAAATGAAAATCCAAAACAATATCCCAAAAACTAGTTTTCTTTGATTTTCCAAAACCCTTGAAAAACAATAAAGATGAAAACTTTTAAGCTTTAAAACTCTTTAAAAACTTCTTTTAAACTCAGGAGAAACTGGGATTTTTCTCTTGTAAAAACGTTGGCCAAAATCCCAAAGAGTTGGGGTTTATATAGGCCAAAATAGAAACTAGCCGTTAGGCTGAGCTGGCAGCCTGACAGGCTACCGGTCGACCGGAACGGTCGACCGCCAACGGTCTAAAATCCGACCGTTGGAGCCTACGGTTGACCGTCCCGGTCGACCCAAACAAACAGAGAGCACTGCTCTCAGACCCGGTCGACCCTGACGGTCGACCGTCCCAGTGTCTGCCAAACGTGCACAGTTTTGTGCACGTCGGTCGACCGACCCGGTCGACCGACTTCATCCCAAGTCGACTAGTTCAGTTAAGTAGTCGACTGGTTGAAGCCTGGAACAGAACTCTGGGTCAGAAAAACAGTTTAAAATATTTTGAAAAATCTTTTATCTTTTCTGAAAATTCCATAAAAATTGTTTTATCATTTTACTTTGATAAACAACTTGTGATAAAAATTTCAAGACATATATCAATCAAATCAATTCATTTTTGAGTCTTGCAAATTTTATCAAAACCAACACTTGTATTTTTATCAAACTTGATTTTTTCAAAACATGAATAGGATAGTCAAAATAAGTTTGTTAAAAAGTTAAGCATGCATGTATATCTAGAACATATCTAATATGCATAAGAATAAAGTAAACTTGTTTTGATCTACTATTCATGAAAACCAAAAACCAAATCATGAAACGTGTGTGTATTGTGCACTTGAGCATATCAACTATACTAAGCTTTACAAATGGATCTAAACACACTAAACTAAACTAGAATACCTAAGTCTTCTTGATGATCTTCATCTTCAAGTAGACTTGCTCCCAAACGTGATCCACCGAGTGCAAAGGTATGATCTTTAAGCTTTGGCACCGGAATCATCATGAAAAGCTTCTAAACTCCTTGTTGAAGCTAATCACCAACTAATATCTTGGTTAATGATCTGAAACTTAAACAACACAAGATTATTAGTAAACATAAGTACATGAGTTAATCATCATCAAAACTAGGGTGGAAGGCCTTTGGGCCAACAATCTCCCCCTTTTTGATGATGACAAAACTCATGGAGTTATATATGCATGGATTAAAGTTAAGCTTCAAAGAAGCTCCACCTTAACTCATGCATAAAACAAATAAACATAAATATACATGAATGACAATGCATAAACAAGATGCTCTAGATACCAAATGAAATATTCAAAACAAAACATGTTCTAGAGATCAATTAACATTAAACTATATTAAACTTAATATATGCAAAAACATAAATATGCATATATCAAACTCAAAACTCAAAATCTTTCTCCCCCTTTTTGTCAATCATCAACAAAGGGGTAAACAATCAAAACAATAAATAAAATGAGGGGTAAAAATCTTTCTCCCCTTTTTGTCAATCAAAACAATAAAAATAATGTTCCCCCCTTTTTGTCTAAAACAAAAAACAAGGTCAATAAGGGGTGACAATCAATTTGGATAACAATTGAAAATATGTCAATGAAGCATCTTGATACCAAATGAAAATAAACAAAGATCAATAAATGTTATATGCTATATACATTCATGAAGAGGAAGACGCTAAGTTAGCTTCCCTACAAATATGCATTACATGAAAGAGGGATGTTAAGCCCTAATTCACATAACACACATTATGTAATGCATAAGAGGAGATGTGAAGCTTCCTCTACACACGTGTACCGCATAAAGAAGAGATGTTAAGCTCTTCAATACAAGATACACACAACATGAATCTATATGTAGAAGTGATGTTAAGCTCTCCTTGCATATAGTCAATACAAATCAAAACTTTTGTATTTTTCTTTAAACAAAATTTTTAGATACCAATTAAAAAAAAACACAAGACATCTTGATATCAAAAATTAGTATTTTTCTTTTTAAGCCATATAAACAATTGAAATGACTATTTTCTATCATAAAATAAGGGAGTGAAAATACAAATACCAATTGAATTATGAAAATCAAATTTTCTCCCCCTTTATGAAATACCAACAAAAACTGTAGGCTTGTAATAAGATACCAATTGAAAACTAAATCAATTGAATTAAGTTGAAGCTCAAGCTCTAGCATAAACATGATTTGTGAAAATTTATATCTTGAGCACAAATAAAACATATATGTATGAAAATTAGATACCAATAGAAATTGATACCATTGAAAGTATACATACACTATAAACACATATGAGTATACAAGAGAATCAAGATTGATACCAATTGAAAGAGTTCAATGATACCAATTGACATAACAATAAAAGCATGGTATAACTCATATCACAACGAAGAAGACGAACTAGTTAAGATGGAAATTTTTGTTAACTAGTACGAAATCCTTCAAGTAAGGAATAACACAAAATAGTTTTCATAAAACACATGTAAATCACATAGTACTTAAAAACACTCAATATTCAATAAAGTCCATACATGCTCATGAAAACATACTCATGAGAAATATTTAAAAAATAGTGAGTGTACAAGTAATGTGTGACATGGCATTATGAAATTTCCAATTAAGCTCAAATATTCCTCAAACATGAAAACATGAAAACATAAAAAAAATCATCTAAACTATTTAATCTTCATGGCATATGTATGTCTAATACAAACTAAAGTATACATATATATCCAAAATATAAAGAGTCCACAAATTATATATATATGCATGAAGGCACGTGGCTCAAAAGGATAAACATGTATATCTAATAGTTTGGACAAGATAGACATATACATGAAGTTAAACAATTAAACACAAAATTAAGAAAAACTAAATCTTCACCAAAACAAATTTCATTTCAAGGTATATGTATGAATTGTCAAACATGAAGTATACATACATATCCCTAAACACAATTGAGTCCATATATAGATTTGCATGAAAGGCAAATGACTCAAGGGGTATACATGTATATCTTAAAGTTTGGCAATACAAACATATACATGAAGTGAAACACACATTCATAAAACAAATTCAAAAATGAGAATACAAGTTTTAAAATGTATGAATCATCAGAACTAGACTATACTAGCACATCTAATGGGTTCAAATAGGCAATCAAGCCCAAACATATATAGATTTATTTGTGGCCCACTATATGCACAAGTATAAGTCCTAGTCTTAATGAAAACTAACATCTAAACAAGTAATCTTAACATGAAGCATCAAAACACAATATAAAATCATCATGATAAAACTAAAACATGATTACTATGTAAATTCACATGTATTAGATTCATGATGTACATTATAGCTTAAACAAAAGTGAGAACACTAAGTATGGGTTCATATAAGCATGTGTGTCTCAAATACTATACATGTATGTCAAGGATCTAATAAACATGGTATGTACATACTAATCCATAGACATCAAAAACATACTATGAAAGATAAACATGGAAAGCATGTAAACATAAGGAGTTAGAGATTCGATACCAAAACCAATGAGGGCACCGCTCTAGTTCTCCAAACCAAGGTGGTCCTCCCACCAAATCTTCCCTTGAAAGTGATGCATCCAAATAATCTCCTTTAAGCACGGAACGCATCCACTCCAAGGTGCTATCACTCTCACGTCATGTGAGAGCCCACACCTACATTAAACAAAGGAGGGGTGGTCTTTGGTACCCATATCTTATTGGGTCCATTGGGGTTAGTCCCTTCTCTAACCCAAACAAATTTATTTGCTAAATTAGAAGTATGTATTCTATCAAAGCAAAATTTAGCAAGGTGGCCCTTACGTCCACAATGTGTACAAGTGTACACATGAGCATACATGGTGTGATGGTGTCCGTGAGGAGCATGTGTATGCCGTGGAGGGTGTGCATGAAAAGAAGGAACTTGTTTCTTTCGAACCAAAGATTTCAAGCGTGTATGATTCATGGCACATTTACTTATAGTGGAGCCCAAACAATCTACTCTCTTCTTTAACATACAAATATCATCATTAATCTTAGAAGAAGAGGTACATGCATTAGGTAGACTAGATGAAGAAGCTACACTAGCATGACAAACATGTGCATCCATCTTATTTTGCAAAACAATGTTTTTCTTTAACATACATCTAAATCATTTGAAATAGAAATTATTTTATTTTTCAAAGCAACATTCTCTTTTAAAACAAAATCAACTTTTGAAGACAAATTTTCATTTTTTCTTCAAAAGAACATGACAATCATTTTTATTTTTCAAAAACTCATTTTCTTTAAGTGTAAGATCAAGTTGAGATTTTAATGAATCCCTCTCATTAGCAATCTCCCCTTTCTCTTGCAAAACAATATCAAGTCTAGCAATCAAATTTTTATTTTCATTATTAATGCCTAGACTCTTCTTTTTCAAAACATCATATTTTCAATAAGTTTTTCACACACAATAGAAAGTTCTTCATTTAAAGCATGGGGATCAACAAAATCATTTGAAGAACTAGCACAATCATCTCTATCTAGTTGAGACTCCGAATGTACCTCAAGGGAGTCATTCCCTTGGACCATTAAGCATTGAGAGTCGGATTCTCCACTAGATTCCTCCGGTTGATTTGGCAATTGAAGCTTGGAGGTGGTGGTTGTCAACTTGTTCCATACTACAAAAGCGGAATCAAAGTTAGAAACACGCATAAGATAATCTTTATTTAATGCGCTTCTAATGGCCTCAAGGGCTTGTGCATTGGCCCCTACATGCTTGCTATCACTAAGGAAGGATTCCTTGGTAATGGCAAGGTAAACTTTATGTCCTAGGGTTTGTAAATAAACAGTCATTCTAATCTTCCAAACAATGATGTTGGAAGGGTCAAACATAGGTGGGGTCATGAAGTCCATAGTAAACTATATGTGTTCAAGCAAACAAATGCAAACAATAGATTAGCAATCAACTGGATCTAACTCCTAAGATGTTAAGCCTAAGTATCAGGAGTACTAGCTCTGATACCAATTGAAAGCACACCTAGAGGGGGGGTGAATAGGTGTAAGTGCTAATCTAGTGAACTAAATGCGCTAAATGCGGAAGCTAATGCAAATTTTGCAACACACTTAATACAATCAACAAGTGTAGCCGAATTCCCGGTGAAGGGCTCTGGACTAACTCCTCTTGATTCCCCTAGATATGGGTTGAGGTGCTATGTGAAGCTCTTGTTGATTAAGTACAAGTGAGGCACACACAAACAACCAAGCATACACAAGATATAACAATATGAAATATGCAAGGTACAATGCAAGCAATGTATGATATGAATAATGAATGATGCTTTGCACAATTAAATGAGAGAGAGTTGAGAGATATTGGATCAAACGCTAAGACAAGATATGTTTCGAGGTTCGAGCCCCTAGCTCTACATCCCCGCCTACACCACCGTGTAGGATTTCCAATCCACTATCTCCCACCGAGGGAACCTCTACCAAAGAGGATTTGTTACAACTCTAGGAGTACAACTCCTCTCTCAAACAACCACCTCACAACCGAGGGGTAGGCCCGTAGCCAATACAACAACCAATCCACCTCACACTTGAGGGATACAAACCAACAACCAACTCCACCTCACCAAGAGGGAGCAAATACCAATCTCCACCTCTACCAAAGAGGGAGCAAACCAAACCTCAACCTCTACCTAAGAGGGAGCACCCAACAAAGAAAAGGGTTTACAACTTGGAGGCTCAACAACCTCAAACAATCTCTTCTTTTCTCTTTTCCACAAAAACAAGATCCTAAATAGATTAGGATAGAAGATATAGCTCAAGTGTGGAATCAAGGTGTCTTTGGAAACAAGCAACAAAGAAAAACTACTTGGGAAATCTCTTGTAGATGATAGAAATGAAAATCCAAAACAATATCCAAAAACCTAGTTTTCTTTGATTTTCCAAAACCCTTGAAAAACAATAAAGATGAGAACTTTTAAGCTTTAAAACTCTTTAAAAACTTCTTTTAAACTCAGGAGAAACTGGGATTTTTCTCTTGTAAAAACGTTGGCCAAAATCCCAAAGAGTTGGGGTTTATATAGGCCAAAATAGAAACTACCCGTTAGGCTGAGCTGGCAGCCTGACAGGCTACCGGTCGACCGGAACGGTCGACCGCCAACGGTCTAAAATCCGACCGTTGGAGCCTACGGTCGACCGTCCCGGTCGACCCAAACAAACAGAGAGCACTACTTTCAGACCCGGTCGACCCTGACGGTCGATCGTCCCAGTGTCTGCCAAACGTGCACAGATTTGTACACGTCGGTCGACCGACCCGGTCGACCGACTTCATCCCAAGTCGACTAGTTCAGTTAAGTAGTCGACTGGTTGAAGCCTGGAACAGAACTCTGGGTCAGAAAAACAGTTTAAAAATATTTTGAAAAATCTTTTATCTTTTCTGAAAATTCCATAAAAATTGTTTTATCATTTTACTTTGATAAACAAACTTGTGATAAAAATTTCAAGACATATATCAATCAAATCAATTCATTTTTGTGTCTTGCAAATTTTATCAAAACCAACACTTGTATTTTTATCAAACTTGATTTTTCCAAAACATGAATATGATAGTCAAAATAAGTTTGTTAAAAAGTTAAGCATGCATGTATATCTAGAACATATCTAATATACATAAGAATAAAGTAAACTTGTTTTGATCTACTATTCATGAAAACCAAAAACCAAATCATGAAACGTGTGTGTATTGTGCACTTGAGCATATCAACTATACTAAGCTTTACAAATGGATCTAAACACACTAAACTAAACTAGGATACCTAAGTCTTCTTGATGATCTTCATCTTCAAGTAGACTTGCTCCCAAACGTGATCCACCGAGTGCAAAGGTATGATCTTTAAGCTTTGGCACTGGAATCACCATGAAAAGCTTCTAAACTCCTTGTTGAAGCTAATCACCAACTAATATCTTGGTTAATGATCTGAAACTTAAACAACACAAGATTATTAGTAAACATAACTACATAAGTTAATCATCATCAAAACTAGGGTGGAAGGCCTTTGGGCCAACAGCTTCAACAAAAGATTCAAAGTCAAAATTTGAAGCTAGCACGTGTTGATTCAAGAGCTCGTGCTTCAAGATCGCATCAAGTACTCAAAGAGAAGTCTACCTCATGGATCAAGTTTGGATTAAGTCAAGATGAAGAAAAGTTTTTCAAAAGAAGATTTTCAAGACTTGTGTCCTGTTTGTAAGTGCTAAGATTTTATTTTTAGATAAAATGTAAAAAATAGATTAGTTGAGGAATGCTCAATCTTATACACACACACAAAAGTTTGGTTTTCAAAAAATATGATTTTTGTTTTAAGCTTTAAATTCTATGCCTCAAAAATAGTTCATATGTTCGTAATATGTATTGATTTTCGATCACACATATTTATACTTCAAAGTATTTTAATGAACTTATTTTTGTGAATTTTATGGAGATTTTATAGAATTTAAGATGTATTTTAAAAAAGTTGTTAAAACTAATTTTGGGCTGCTTGCGGTCGACCGAAGGCAGAGCCGGTCAATCGAGCGGTCGATCGTCGTGCACAAGACGTGCACAAGCCTATGTGACTTGAGCTCGGTCGACCGCAATAGAGATCGGCCGACCGACCGGTCGACCGACTGAGTTTTCAGAGCTCTCGGGTTTTCTCGGTCGATTGGGCGGCCGATTATTCTGCTGATCTGCTCGACACGCTTATAGATTTCTAGTCATAACTTTTTATTCTTATATTCAATTATCATGATTTAAATTTCATTTTAAAGATAACTTTCATGGCTACATTTCTTATTCAATAATAATTTTTTTGATTCAAATATTAAAGATGTCAAATATTGAGTTGAATTATGTTCTTGTTCTGAAAATAGTTTACAGTTTCTGGTTTAACACCTTTTAGTATTTTATTGATAACTTTCTACTCCAAAATGATATTGATTTGACTTAAGTTGCATTAGAAAGAAGACCTCATGATCTACAAATGTATCCTATACTTATTTCCAAATTCTAATGTTTTAGGCCTCAAAATTATGCTCAAAATTGACCTGTTGCACAATCTGGGTCTGAGGTCGGTCGACCACCAGACTCCAACAGTCAGAAATTTGACCGTTGGTCAGTCGACCGGGCAGTCGACCGACAGGCCTTTAAGCCATAATGGCTAGTTTTTGATTCCCTACAAATAAGTGATCTTTTGGCCTGTTTTAGGCAAGATTTTTGGAGAGTTTTCAAGAGCCATTTTCCCATCTCCAATAGAAGTTTTTCAACAAGTTTTTGGGCTAAACTTTCATATCAAAAGAGTGTTTATCAAGAGTGTTTTTCTTGAGTTTTTAAAAGAGATTTCTTGAGTTTTTCACCACAACATCTATCTAGTTTTTCTCACACAAGTTTGAGCTTTTCATTTCTATATTCATCCTCTAGGATCCTTGCTGTCAGAGAGTTTATTTTTGTGATCAAGAGAAATGATCACAAGTGTTTCACCCCTTGTATTTGAGGAGTTGTAGAGGTTGCGGCCTCGGTGAGCTTGCGGGTTCGCATGTGTTGTTCTTGCGGGAACAAGTGAGGGACTTGCGAGTCCAAGAGTTCTTAAGGGAGCTCGTTGTAGGTGTTACGGCATCGAGTGATCTTGCGGGATCGATTATAGTGAAAATTCTTTATAGTGGTGAAGGCGAGGACGTAGAGAAAGTGGCTCGAACCTTAAAATAAATCTCTTGTGTTTGCGATTACTTTGCTCTCCCTCTCTCACTTGTGTTTATATATCTTGCATGCTTTTATTGTTTACATTATCACATGCTTGATATACTTGTGCTTTATTGATATACATCTTGGGTTGTTTTAATATCTTGCATGCTCTTGTATTGATCATATTCTTACATGCTTGATTTTGTCATTGTGCTTGTGTGCACACTTGTATCAAACCAAGAAAGCTAAAGTAGCATCTCAACTCTTAATCTAAAGGAATCTTGAGAAGAAGTCCAGAGTCCTTCACCGAGAATTCGGCTTCACTCTTTGATTATACAAAGTGTGTTTATTTAGTCTGCATAATTAGTTTTTAATTCCACATTAGTTTTGCATTAGATTGCTTGTCACGTATTCACTCCCCCTCTAGGTGACCTACAAACATGTGATCTGTATGTTTTTATATATAAATATATACACACACTCACACAATTAAGAACCATAGCTAGTGGTATCTTGTCATCACACAAATAAGTGTTCTCTACTTCTTCTTTATCTTGGTATTAGAGCAACTCTTGTATCATGTCAAGTATTTCTTCTTCATCTTATCTCACCTTCATCCAAACACCTGCATCCATAGAACATCACCCACTTTCTAAACATCAAACTCGACAAGGAAAACTACCTACTGTGGCGTTCCCAGTTCCTTCTTCTCAAACTCCGTGATCTCGAAGGCCTCATCGACAGAACCTCTCCGTGTCCTGTCCGGTTTCTTTCTTCTACCGAGAAGGATGCTCAGCCCACTATCAATCCGGAATACACTCGTTGGATCAAACTTGATCAGATCCTCTTATGCTGGCTTATCTCTTCGCTCACTAAGGCTGTTCTTGCTTATGTCGTCGGCCTCACTACATCTCGTGATGTGTGGTGCTCTCTGGAGCGAATCTTTGCGTCACCCTCATCGGCTAGAGTGCAGCAACTCAAATATCAGCTGCACACCATCAAGATGGACATCTCTTCTATGTCAGAATACATCCAGTTTATCAAGTCCATCGTGGACAACCTGGCGACAGTGGCTAATCTAGCTGTTGACTCCGACCTCGTCTCTACCTTAGTCAGTGGTCTGTCTCTCAAATATGACTCGTTCGTCACCTCTGTCAACACACGAGTCGACCTTATACTGTAAGAAGAACTCATCGGCCTCATGCTTAGTCAGAAGATTTATCGTAGGCGTGCTATCACTTCACCAGACTCCACAACCCTCATCTCCCCTTCTCTTGTGGTTCATACTGTATCCCACACTCCAAGCTACCATTTGGCTCCATCTTCTTTCCGTGGTCATGGACGTGGCGAGGCAGGGAGCGTAGTCGTGATCGTGAACGTTCCTTCCACCACCACATCAGTCCGCCAGTGGCCAACCTCAATACCAGATCTGCAATTGTTTTGGCCATTATACTAACCAGTGCTACAATCATTATGATGATTCAGCTAGCTTAACTGCTCTACTCCACTCTATTGAAAATAGTCCAGTCGATCCCAACTGGTATGTTGACTCCGGAGCCACTCATCACCTAACGGCTGACATGGCGAATGTGGTGGTTCACTTAGAATATCAAGGACTCGGCATAGTTCGCATGGTTAACGGGACAGGTTTACCTATCCGATCTACTGGTGCTTCTTTATTATCTTCTCTTATTTTTTTTGTCTTGAAAAATCTTTTACATGTTCCTGATATCACCAAAAATTTTCTATCTGTAAGTTAATTTACTGCTGATAATAAAATTCTTCTTGAATTTCACCCTGACTCTTATTTTGTCAAGGATCTCTCCACCCAAAAAACTCTACTACGGGGACAACTTAAGGATGGCCTGTATGTCTTCTCCCTGGGGAACCATAACTTCACCGCCTCTCCCCAGGCTCTTTCCAGTGAGCGTGCATCTTCCTTCGTCTGGCATGAGCGCCTAGGTTATCCCTCCACCAGAGTTGTATTCAGTTTTTTATCTCAGCATCAGCTTTCTTTCTTCACTGACCATACTGGTACCCCTCTCTGCATCCCCTGTCAGTAAGAAAAAAGTCACCATCTCGCTTTTTCGCCATCTTTCACGATTGCTGCTACTCCTTTAGAACTTATTCACTCCGATCTATGGGGTCTATCTCATGTGTCTGCTAAAAGTGGACATTGCTATTAAATTAACTTTGTAGATCACTACAGTAAGTATGTTTGGCTTTATTCTTTAATTAATAAAAGTGATTCTTTCTCTATTTTTCTTGAGTTCAAAATTCATGTGGAAAAATTTCTTGGGCTTTCTATTAAAGCACTCTAAACTGATGACGGTGGCTAGTTCATCTAATTTAAACCTTATTTATTTTCTTAAGGTATTGCTCATCGCTTATCCTGTCCACACACTAGTGCCCAAAACGGTACCGCAGAGAGAAAACACCGCCACCTTGTCGAGATCAGCCTCACTCTTCTAGCCCGATCCAATGTTTCATTTCATTACTGGCCTTATGCTTTCCAAACCGCCTCATTTCTCATCAATAGAATGCCCACCCCTATCCTTCATAATCTATCTCTCTACCAGAAATTATTTCATAAAACACCTGACTACCTTCCCTTATGTATTTTTGATTGTGTTTGCTATCCTCATGCGTCCATACCAAACTCATAAGTTTGATTTTCGGTCCAGTCATTGTCTCTTCTTAGGTTACTTGGGTTCGCATAAAAGTTAACAATATTTGCATATCCCCTCTGATTGTATTTACATCTCCCGGGATGTTGTGTTCGACGAATCCTCCTTTCTTTTCAGTCTCTTCTGTCTTCTCTCTCTCCACCTGCTCCCACGCCCTCACCATCGATCCCAATCTTCACGTCTCTGTTACCTTTCATTGTTTCAGTCCCATCTTCTCTTGCAAGCCTCACCATTGACTCTTGTCCTCCTCCACCACCACCTCCCTCACATACTCCTTCTCCATCATGTCCACCAGCAGCCGCTGATGAGTCCTTCTAATCGTCCTTATCCTCGGGCTCTCCCAGCCCCCCTCCCACCAGGACCCACCATATAGTCATCAGAATACAATATAACTCCAGAACACCAAAGATCTGGCTAGCCACTCGGTATCCCATGCCTACATGTCTCATGACTGACTTGGCCACCGCTCCTGTCAAACTCACATGTTTCACGCAAACTTCTAAAGATCCTAAGTGGCGCCAAGCAATGGACACTGAGATGAATGCCTTGCTTAAGAATAAAACTTGGTCTCTTGTGACATACCACCCTACCATGAATCTGGTTGGCTGCAAATGGGTTTTTAAGTTAAAACATAAATCTGATGGTTCTGTTGACAGGTATAAGGCCCACTTGGTGGCCAAGGATTTTCATCAACAAACATGATTAGACTATGGTGAGACATTCAGTCTAGTCATCAAACCAACCACTGCCCTACCGTGTGCAATCTGGCTGTCTCCAAGGGTTGGTCTATTCGACCGTTGGATGTGAACAATGCATTTTTTCAGGATTTTCTTATTGAGGCAGTCTACATGGAATAACCTTCGAGGTTCATCGATCCCGCTCGTCCCAATCATGTATGCAAGCTTCACTGCAATATCTATAGGCTCAAACAGGTTCCACGGGCCTGATTTTCTCCCCTCAGCAGTTATTTAGTCACAATGGGCTTTGTGGGACACGTCTTTCTTCCTCCGACAGGTTAGGACAGATCTTCTTCAGGTTCTTATTTATGTGGATGACATCATCATCACAGGCAATGACTCACGGGCTGTCACTCGTCTTATTTAAGAACTAGGCCGGAGTTCTCATTAAAAGACCTAAGCCCACTGCACTATTTCTGGGGCGTGGAGTGTCATCGTACACCCTCAGGTCTCTTTATCTCTCAACAGAAGTACATCCGTGATTTGCTTCTCTGGCTCAAGATGGATGCTGTCAAGCCTGTCAGCTCGCCTATGGCTACTTCCTGTAAGCTCTCCAAGGTTATGAGAAAACTTCTCTCTGACTCCTTTGTCTATCGAAGTACGATTTGGGCTCTACAATACCTAAACTTTATCAGACCCAATATTGCCTTCTCGGTGAACATGGTCGCTCAGTTCATGCAAGCTCCAACCGATGAGTATTGAAGCATTGTAAAACAGATCCTCAGTTACCTCAAATCTACCATTCAACATTGCCTTTTCTCTCTCGTTATTCTTCTGTACAACTTACTGTAAGATCACCTAGAGGGGGGTGAATAGGTGATGGCTAATCTAATGGTCACTTATGAACAAATAATGCGGAATTAAAGCTAAGTTGACCAAATTAAACTTCTTTTAATTGAACACTTATGTATAACACAAGAGTGTTGCCGAATTCCCCTTGCGAGGCTCTGGACAAACTCCTCTAGATTCTCCTTGAATGGGTTGAGGTGCCGCGTTGGCTCTCTTGGTTGAATACTAGTGTTAATAACAATCCCAAGCAAGTATAGCAATTATGAGCACAAAGGTATATCATGCATATAAGAGATAAAGACTATAAAGTAATGCAAGATATAAGTGAGACAAAAAGAGTAAGAGAGCAAGAGTGAGCAATCGCAAACACAAAGGGTTTGTTTCGAGGTTCGAGCACACTTGCTCTACATCCCCGCCTTCGACACACGAAGGATTTCCACTATGCACGATCCAACCGGATCTCTCCTTGGTGCCGCAACACCTACAAGCCCTTGGACTCTCTAGTCCCTTACACACCACAAGCCCACCGGCTCGTCGAGGCCGCACCTCACGCTACAAGAGTTCGCACCCGAACCCTAAACAACCACGAGCACACTTGCCCGTCTCCTCAAAGTACAAGATGAAATCTTGGTGATCTAAACACTTGATCACCTACAAAAACTCTCACTACAACACCTATAGGATGAATAGCTCAATGGATGCTCAAGTGTTTGTGTGAGAAAGCAAGGAAAGAATCTTTGGTGAAAATCTCAAGAAATCACTTTTACACTCTTATAAAAATCTTCCCTTTTGATTGGAAGTATTAGCTCACTATTTTTGTGGAGAAAAACCTCTGAAATGAATATGAGAAAACAGGCTCTAAGGTCTCCAAAAATCTTGTGTTGAAAACAATGACAAAACCCCAATTTATAGGCTGCCAGAAACCTAGCCGTTGGGTTCTGTCAGTACAGTCGGTCGACCGGGTCGGTCGACCGCCAACGGTCAAAAATCCGACCGTTGGGGCTCTGCGGTCGACCGGCCCAGTCGACCGAATCTACCCGTGAGCACCGCAGTCTCCAGCGGTCGACCGTCCCGGTCGACCGGCCACTGTGCTGCCAGACGTGCACAAGTCTGTGCACGTCGGTCGACCGCGAGATCGACCGGCCATGGAGCGGTCGACCGACTCGGTCGACCGGAAAGGCCTGTCAGCCAGTTCCAGGTCTGCACAGTTACGAGATTTGAAAATAGGTCTTTTCACTCAATAAAAATCCCATAAATTCACAGTAAATCTAAAAAATAGTTTTAATCACAATAAAAACTGTTTTTCTAAAAATATGTTTTTCTAAAACTTGTTTTTCCATAACTTCACAAAATACAAAAACAAGATATTTGAGTTCATTTAAGGTATAGTGTGTATGGATATGATCCACTACACAATCATAATGATATATCTATGTTTTTGTCATTAAGCATATAACTTGGTTTTGGTTAAAGATGTGTATAATAGAAATACCAAAAACCAAAGTAGATATTTTGTCACAAAGAAAAAATCTTTTTCCAAAATAAAAATTCTTTTCTAAGACATAGAAATCTTTTATGAAAGCAATCCTATCAAGAGTTCTATCAAGAGTGTGTGTGTGATATAACTTGAGCAATCCACCAACTATTCTATCCTTTACATTTTATCTAAAATAAAAATACAAATCTTATACCTAGACACAAGTCTTCAACTTCTTGAAGTCTTCCCTTGAAGGCTTCTCATCTTCTTGACTTGGTCCAAGTGCAATCCACCGAGCTCATCTCTAGATGTGGTCTTGATGCATAGGCTCGTGAATCAACCGGTGCTAGCTTCACAGCTTGTCTTTAAATCCTTTGTTGAAGCTCCACACCTACTAAGATCTTGATAAAGAATCTGTCACTAATTAAACACAAGATCATTAGAAAATATAACTACATGAGTTGATTATCATCAAAACTAGAGTGATAGGCTTTTGGGCCAACACTTACTGCTTACACCGATACAGATTAGGCAAGGTCGATCGATGATCGAAAATCCACCAATAGCTATTGTGTCTTTCTACGTACGAATCTCATTTCTTAGAACTCGAAGAAGCAGTGCACTGTGGCACGATCTAGCACTGAGGCAGAGTATAGAGGTGTGGCCAATGCTGCAGCAGAGGTCATTTGGTTGCAGCCATTCTTTCATGAGCTTAGAGTTCTGCTATCTCTCCAATAGTTCTCTGTGACAATCTCAATACAACTTATCTCTCAGTCAATCCTATTCGTCAATCATGCTCCAAACATGTTGAGATCGACATTCATTTTGAGAGGGACTATGTCGCCAATGGAGTCCTGAATATTCAGTTTGTGAGCACTAAAGACCAACTAGCAGACATCCTTACTAAGCCTTTGATCTCATTAAGATTTTCTATGTTGAAAAATAAGCTCTCGATTCTTTCAAACCCGCTTCGCTTGCGGGGGGTGTTAGAGATATTAATGACAACACATGACTCATATGAAACATGTGATCCATGTGAAAGAAACTCCTCATGAAATCAACTAGATCCTAAAATCTCTCCATGATTATAAGAACACATGGGACTCATGAACCATATGTTTCTCATTCTCTCTCAATCAATGTTTCTTATTGCTTTTCCTAAATCAGTGTAAATATGTGATCAATATGTGTATATATATACAACCAAGAAGTATAGCTAGTGGTATCTTGTCATTACACAAATAAGTGTTCTTCTCCTTCTTCTTTATCTTGAACTACCAACAAAAATGAGTGGCATTTTTGCTCTGTGAACTAGTACTAATATAAGAGATGTGTGCTAATATCAGGAGATGTGTCTTTGACTCCTTGCTCTGGCTACAATTATTATTAGTTGCTACCATTGCTCTGGCTATGTAAAAATCCATGCACATATGTGCAAACACACAGAAACATTTATACATAAATGTCAATATACATTGTGACCCAGTATCTAAATTTTGTTAAATGCTACTCTCTTTTCCAGGGAAGAAGCATCAGAGCTAACCGAAACTGTAGATTTGCTCTACCACTGCATGCTGTTCCTCTGCTCGCAGGGTGTGAAGATGGAAGACGTCCTCGAAGTCCTTAGAAAGAGATTTTTCTCAGTCTGGCATCGAGGAGAAGAGCAGCCGCAAACCCAATGACCGAAGTTGTTTGATCATCTCTGGCTCTGCAGTCTGTTCCATTTAGTTGTTGCCCAAATTTTGATGTTGTGCGGTTTGTGGTGTAGCTCTTCTAGGATGCAATAGTTGCAATCCAAATCAGAAATATTTTGTAGATTTTGCAGGTTTCTGTATTTTTTGTTATTTGAAGAAAACGTCATGCTTTTTACATGTTTAGAAAGTCCAGTAGGCCTTGCTTCCAGATTCAATATATACAGTTTTCAATGAAAACACAGGTGCATGGCTGTTTATAGCCTGGCCAATTTTTCTTTATCTAATTATCACTTAACAAGTTTCAGTTTCAGGATATTTTCACAACACGTTTGTAATACAACTCATAACAAGATAATTGAACAATTTTAAAGTTGAATCTAGAGGTATGTTTAATTCACCTCTTAATTAATCAACTTTTCATCCACTGCTCTCAAATTTTGTGCATGTTTCTCTCTTTCTACTTGAACTTTTAACGTCATTAAAAAAAAAAAGAGGAGAATAGTGGAAATTAAGGGGAGAAGAAAAGAAAGCATAATGGCTTCTAATGTTAACACAGGCACATGATGTTGTGGGCAATCACTTGAAAGCCCAGCTCTCTTGCCCCTCACCCAAATTTAGGAAACAGAAGAGATTTCTCCAAAACAAACAAGAAAAAGGAAAGGAAAATATTTATGATAAAACCAAAACGTGCCAGCATTGTTGAGTTATTCACAAAGTCTTGGTTAAAATAAGGAAGACCACCAGTGTTTTTTAAGTACTTTTTTCTTAAGATGGTTTTGCTTCAAAATGTCATTGATATCAATGATTGGATTATTACTGTCAATCTTTGTAATGTTGTATTCAATCTCGTGCCAATAATTTAAGTTTTATTTAATAATTAAGTCAAAAAATATTTCGCATCTTTGCTTCCATAGCTCAGTTGGTTAGAGCACCCGTTTAGTAAGCGGGAGGTCTTGAGTTCAAATCTCAATGAAAGCAGGTTGTTTTATTTTGTTGGTTTCTTTTTCTTTTTTTTTCATATTTGTTGAACTGAATATAATAACATACACACATGGATATACATACATACTACACAGTTAAAGTGATGATCTCATAACTCATGATATTTTGAATGAAAGCATTATTTTTTTCGGTTGGTTTTTCTATTTATATTCTCTTTGCATTTTGGGTTAAACTGAATATAACATACACGCATACTATATAATTTGAAGGTGATGATCCCCATCACTCATGGTATTTTTGAGGGGGAGGAGACATGTGACCCCCACTGCATGGACGCTTGGGAGGAGCACTCCAAAGTTGGCACCTTTCCTTTTTCATCTATTCGATCAAACCCACCAACTTTTCCTTTTTTCAACAAAACATGGCCTCCTCTCTCTCAAACTATTGTGTCTTTGATGCTCATCATCCCTAAATGGTATGAGATCTGTACTGAATTGCAATCTGAATCACACACATTTGAATTTGACAGTGGGCAAGCAAAGGGAAAGAAGAAAAGATCAACAAAAATCTTTGAACCATTTCTAGTTTTTTTGCAGTGAGTTGTAGTTGTCACAATTATGTGTTTCCTGTTGCAAGCACTAGAGGTTGTCTCCAACATGGTGCTCTTGTCTCCTTGATTTGAATCAGCTCTGACTGATTATTTTGTGCAAACTAGGTACTTCTTATATATACATAGTTTTTTTTTTAAAAAAAAAAATTCAGTATATTTTGATGCTAGATGCATACTTTCTTTTTTTTACTGATCCCTTGTGTTCTTTCCCTCTCTCTTTTGGGTCTTTGCTATCATTACTGTAGAAAGTGAATGATTGCTCATGTTGGGGTTTTCATATATGCTTGTCTTAATTTTGTTACTTTTGTCACGCATGTATGATGTATATTTACTTGCATTTCTTTATACTTTAGTTTTTCCTATTTTTGAGCTTTGGTCAAATTTGAAGAGGTTCTACACAGAGTAATATCCTTTGTACAAGTACAACCCATTTGAATCTTATTCACTGTCAAGAAAATAGCATGCAACTATGTAACGAAAAAGGATCCTGATGTTATGACCACGTTGAAAAAATGGAGCCCCCCTTAATGCTTTTCACCGCCCCTGGGTCATCCATTTGTACATATGTAACGAAAAAGAATCCTGATGTCTATGTATGGAACGACCAAAGGGAAAAGAACGTAGAAAATAGTGGATTCAAGATGCCAGCCAAGAGGACGAATGCCTCATGTCTTAAGAGGAGAAAAAAGAGGAGCTGAAGCTTTTCTTTATGTTCATTTCATTGTTATATTGCTTGATATCGGTATCTGAGACTACATGATTGAAAGATTGCTGAATGAGGAAGACAATGTGGAGAGAGTTCATATTTCTGCGGGTTTATGGAGTTTCTGCAGGTATCATGAAACAGTCATTTGTTTTTATGCTTGTTGATCAACAACATTTAAGTATCAGAAAGCCTTAAGTTAATATCATTATAATTTTGGATATATCTGCTTGTATCTGATCATTGAGTTTTCTGTTTTCAGCCATTGTTTTGCAAAATGAGATGTGTTTTTCGTCATGTTTTTAGTTCTTCTTTCTTCTTCTCCATCTTCGTTACTGTTCTTTTCAGTCTTTTAAAGAGAACATCAATTGGGCGAACATGATCTATGAACTTTCATTTTGGTTATTATTCACAATATCTTATTCTAGATTTTAACTGTTCAGAAATTACAAACCATTACACAGATGCTTGGACACATCATACTTTTATGTCATCAAATTGTGTACAGAATAGACGAAGCATTAAGATTTTGGCAAGGGTCAAATTCCAAACTTTTTCTACACAGGCCTTGTTTGGCAAGTGTAGTTAGCTCAACAAGAATTGTAGCTTCCTGAACTCGGAGCATTTGGTTTCTGTTGCTGATCATTTCTACTTTTAAGGTGAGATTGGTTTCCTACTGAGGGCTACTGCTTGTGCCATGGATTTTTACTGCAAGGTTGCATTCTGGTCCTCTGAGCAGTAAGAAAACTGTGAACGAATTTGGCGAAAGACCAAAATTCTAGAGTTCTGCCGCCAGAATCAACAGACAAAGAAGCGTCCCTGAAGGACTTCGTCACATCCATGAACGCCATTTCTTTCGGATTTGTCACCACTGCAATCTTGATATCAATGTTCCTCATCATGGCCATCTTCGAACACCTACTGAGACCGAAGGCCTCATTCTCACAGTCTAAGAATGATGGTGCTGAAGGAACCCTAGAGATCGGCCAAGCGCAGGCTCACTTGTATTCTCTTGAAAAGATCAGGAGTCCACAATAAGCAAGCAAGCAATTAAGCATACTTCACAATCAGCAAGCATCCTTTTTGTGATTTGTTTTGCAATATGGGAACTGAGCACATTTTGGTTTATAAACAGTAGGCGACTTCGTATCTGTCTGATTTGTCGGTGTTGATGCCGGGGCACCAGTATCTGACCTACCCCTTGCTTAGCCTGCACCTCTCCCATGACCAAGAGAAGGGATCCACTGGCCTTCCCATGATCAAGCTCAGGGATTGCAGTACAATTCTGCAGGTTGCAGTCTCAGAAAGTGGGGAATACAATGTCCAAATCTACAGTGCACTCAATAAATAGTTACAAGATGATCAGGGACCTGAAGCTCAGTAGCATATCCATGTAGGGCATTTTGAGAGTAGCACTGGCATTGTAAACAGAAAATATTCTTCTTTGTGGCTAATAAAATGCTTACATCTAAACTCAACTATTTCTTATGAATCATTTTCTTCATTTAACTAAAGCAAATTAGTTCTGCAACATATCTGCAGCATACTTTTTGTATAAGCTTTTGCTGTTTTGCAAATTTTTCTGCTGGAAAGCAACATTTGAAGGAACTCTGAAAGATCCTTAACAATGAAAGAGTCTCAACCTCCGTGACTTCATATTACTCAACAAGAAGTTGTGAGCTCCAGAAAACTAACTACGGGATCAATATTGTGAATCAAATTTTTGCTTCTTTTTCCTTGCAGTCTTGGCCAGAGCATAGCTTATAGCTTTGCGATGTCATCAGCTCAACAGTTTGATTTTTGGCTTTGGCCACATAATTGATTCTCCAATGCTCCCTTCACAAAGCAACTTCCATACTCCACAGTTTTGAGTTGCGAACTTGAGAGAACTAACTACAGGATCAATATCATGGATCAAGTTTTTTCTTCTTTTCCTTGCAGTCTTGGCCAGAGCATCATATATCACCTTCTTGCGCTTTAAGAAGACATCAGCTTCTGCAGTGTGAGTTTTGGTTTTCGTTACAGATTCTTTGGCTTGATTCTCCAATGTCCCCGTCACAAAGTAACTTACAGCCTCCACAATGTGATTTCACTCTGCAGCAAAAACAAAACATGCCAGGTTACACCCTGTAGCAAAAACAAAATATGCAAGGTTAGATCAGCATAACAACACTAGAAGAGGATAGGCAGGTTGGGTCCTGAGGAAAAGGGAAGAAAAACATAAATCCATATAAAAAAACCAAGAAATGCTTCAGCTAGCATCTCTTAATTATACTACAAGAAATAAAAATGACAAGCAAGCAAACTGTCTTAAACAGCAAAAGATTGTTTTTCCCCCCAAAGGTGAAGTGCAGAAAGCCCCCTACAAAGGTTTTGTAATAAATCATTATTCTACCTCAAAACTTTTTAACTCAAATCTACTCAAGATTATTACTTGTAGGGTAAAGGTAAACTGAAGAAAATCCCCATACGATAAGGGTTTTGCAATAAACCCCCCAATTTCCCACAGATAAAACCCCCTTTATTCTATTAGATTGTGCAGGTAACCCCACCCCCCCCCCCCCCCACCCCCCAAACTAATATGAAGGAGCCATCATTATGTTGTTGGGTCGTGTAGCAATCATGTGACCCGGTTTCACCAAAAATTATAGGCGAAAAGGACAAAACCTTGTTAGCCCATTGAATAATGTTGTTCCAACTCAAACTTCCGAACTCAAATCTAACTCATCAAGACAACTTGTCGGGTTGCCCCGTGTAATGCACACAATCCCACAGATCATAGAGCCTTGAGTCAGAAAGATTGTGTTTGATAGCATTACTCTATCCCAGTTTAGACCTGAACCTTGAATTTAATGAAGCTAATGTGGGGGTTATTGAAGGGTTCTTTTTTCAGGTAAATGCGAGTCTAGATTTGGTACATAATTGGCATGTGGCTGCCTTTCAACAAATGCTCTGCCCCTCAACATTACATCATGGGGGTTATTGACAGACTATGATAAATGGGGGGTAAGTAATCTGGTAGAACCCTATGAGGTGGCGGTTGTTTTTTTTTTTTTTTTTTTTTTTTTTTTTTTTTTTTTTTTTTTTTTTTTGGGGGGGGGGGGGGGGGGGGTGGGGGTGGTTTATAAAGTAATAAGTACTTTTTATAAAGAATACACTTAGACTTGTTACTTTGACACAACGTTTGAGGTTTCTTCAGTTTCGTTTTGATTTCAATTAGTATTGATCCGAAATTGACATGAAGTTTTAGGCCGATATGCATTTAGCATCGATTAGTTTCTGTAAATTTGAGAGGAACCGAAACCTAAAAGAAACAAAAAAAAAACAAAGGAAAAAAAGAGAAAAATGTAATATCTCTAGTTAATTATTTCATCTTCCTTTAACTTTTGTAATCATCAAAAATTATTTTATCCTAATTTTTCGTAATTAGATCACAATTAGATATTTTAATTTAATTTTGACTATAATCTCAATCTACCTTTAAGATTGACAACTTTCATATTACTTTAATTAATTTTTTTAACAAGTTGAGTATCAAATAATTTCTTCTCTTGATTTAACACTCAGCCTACATGTTCATGTTGTGTGTTTTTAGTGCAATATATATGCAAATAATAAAAGATGCCAACAAGTTTATATACACTAAAACCAAAATTGAAACTTGAACAAAATTGTTAAAACTAAAGAAATTGATCGAAACCTTTTATGAAAGGGTCCGAAACCGAAACCGAGTTATCAAACCTTGCTTTGACGTATTTTCTTTTTAATATTAAATAAGGAAAAAAGTATTTGTGATCCTACATTTCTTTGGTTTTATCCTAGCTTAACCTCTCTCTCAACACTTCACATTTTACCCCTACTTTTCATAATTCTACACCTTTTACCCTCTATCTTAAGATAAAGTTTTTTTTTTTTGAATTTTAAAGCCGATACTTGAAATTTTTGTCCTTAAGATATCCATATGGATTATGAGTTACTATTCTTGATAGTAATATTGATTTTATGATAATGTGTTGTACTAATATGATACTCATAACAGTTAACATTACATGCTGATATCATTGTTTAGTGACATCGTCAAATTTTTCATGATGTATTTTTTAAAAAGTATATGATAAAGTTATCATGACACCCAAAAGTTGCTTAACTACGATATTTTATTTCCTGTCTGTTGTCATTTACATGGCCATATTATCGTTTTTTATGCCCCTCCATTGCCCAAGTATGGAAGGAGATGTGAAGGCGAAAAGCATAAATGTAAGTTGGTAAAAAAAAAATTTAGTGAGAAAACGGAGGGGCTTCAAACACATTTTTCGGCTAAAACATGGTCACAACAAAAAACTTCTCCTTTTTAGGTGGCACTTAAAAGTAATGAGAAAAACGAATTTACAACAAGTTTAAGTGAATGACCTGAGATCGATGTCAATTTCCACCACTTCAATCCGATCTTTGAAGTCTGGATTTCCCTTAGTAATAATATCTAATGCCTTATTAATGTAGTCAGGACATAAGGATGTAATCCCTGCGCTTAGTTTTATCTTCTCCTCCGTAAAATTTTCCTATTGAAATCTTTTACAAGATTAGTCACCCATAGAGTGCATGTAGTATTGATAAGTCTAATAATCTTTAATATTTCATACACTTGTTGAACAATTTTATGATTTAAATTGTGTTAAACTTGCATTCTTTTCAAATACAGAGCAGATAAAGCACAAGGACAAGATTCAAAGCTCGTTGAGACAATCACCTGGCAGATGAAGCCAATAGCAGATTGAACCAATCATCTAACAAGATTTCAATTGATCAAATCATAATTCCAATCCGCAAGCTTCAACAACAAATCGAAATTTAAACCAAATCTCAATTCATAAGCAAGCAAAACAACAGGTTTGGATAAGTTCAAATAACAGAAAGAGGAAGGATTTCTTCGTAGTTTAACCAACTCAAAATCAAATTCGGAGAGATAAAATCAAATTCAAAGTTCAACCGACTCAATTATCCAGTGTATGGATAAAGTTATCGAAGAAATTGCAACGAAATCAACCACAACAGTAGATATAAAAGGGGGAGATAAAGACCAGAGAAAGGGAGACCATCGAGAGAGAAAACAAGTGCGAAAGAACTGCTCGCTGCCGCTGCTCTCAGAGAGAGAGAGAGAGGAGATCAGCTCGCTGCCGCCAGAGGAGAAGAAAAAGTTTGTGCTCGTGGTCGCTGCTCGAGAATAGAGGAACTGCTGATCGCTCTTTCGATCAAGGGGCCGTTTGTTTCGCGTAAAACTCCGTAATTCGTAAATGACTTATTACCCAGTTACAACTACGGCGTTTGTTTGGACCGTAATTCGTAAAAGACTTACGTAACTCAACTAACACTCACTTGCAACCCAGTTACCACTCACTTACAGCTCAGTTACAGTTAATTTTGTGGTCATACAAATTTGTAATATTTTTTTATATTAATATTAAAAAATTTAATATTTAACTTTTTAAATATTTATTTGCAGTATTAAAACTTTTAAAATCACCAAATAGTTAATTTTGTGGTCAACTTTTTCACTTACGACTTGTACATTACGACAACCAAACACTGTAAAGTACAATACACTTTCCCACTTTACAATTTTATATTACCAACCAAACACCCGTAAAATTTACATACATGTAACTCATTTACAATTGTAAAAGCCTTTACCAATTACAACTACGAATTACGGCCAGTTACGACAACCAAACAGACCCCAAGGAGCAAAGCTCTGCGATCGGGTCCAAATCGAAGAAGAGGTAAAAGGAACGAGTCACGTGCGTAGTAAGTGTTTAATCCTCTTTGATATTCTCACTCTTCTTTTTATTCTCTCTCTTGTTTTAATAAAAAAGTTGTATTAACTAATATTACTCTTTTCTTGTAATGAAATTTATTGGATTATTTGTTAATATTGCAAAGAATATGAGTAGCTAAATACCTGATTCTCTGGTTGTGATAAAATTTATATGAAGTCGTGGAGTTATGTTTTGATGTTATCGTCATGCTTTTCTTAATATCTGAAATATGGCAATAGCTCTAGATTTCTACTCAGGAAATAGTTTATGTTTAGGATTAGAGTTTACATACGCATGATACTTTTTGTTCTCTTTACTTCAAGATATCATATGCCTATTGGTAATCTTGTAGTATTACAGTAGATAAGATATGCCTAAATGAATAAGAGTAACACTTGTGTAATCCAGAAGTCCAAACCACGAAATATAGATTGACTTTAAACTCAAGGACTTACTAAAAATTTGACCTCTCTCCTTAGTAAATATTCGACTAGGATTGGTTTAGAATCAAGAAAGTTTAGATTAGTCTTTATTTTTACAATTGATTTCTCAAATTATTTTTTGTTTACGGTCTTTAATTGGTTTTTAACAAAATCTCCCTGTGGAATCGACTGAACTCACTGCTATGTTCGTTTATAGTTGTTAGCTTTGAAATTTTAGATTTGTATCGTTTTGCTGATTTAATGACAACAATTTCAAGACAATCAAATTTTGGCGTCGTTACCTGAGAGATTTTTGCTTCTTTTTCTTTATTAAAGAGAATATTTTTCTTTTCCTTTCTCAGGTATAACAAGGGCAAGAGAGCTCTACTAGAAGAGCAAAAAGTAAGGATCCACTTGGTGGCTTCACTTATAGTTCCTGACTTTCACAAATCCCGTCAGATCATTCCTCTCTTTTGTTATTTTTTCTCTCATTAATTAAAAATATATATCATCACAACTTACACCAAATTTAAAATGGCATTTGAAAAGTAGAGACTAATCTTGCTTAGGACATGCATCACTTAGTTTGCATTTAGGAATTTTTATTATTGCACTAACTTTTGCAGGGTTGTCATTATTAAAAAAAATTTGTTTGCACAATTTCATGCATTTAGCTAAGGATAAACGGTTCACTTGTTGCATTTGATTTGTTGCATAATTAACACATCTTAAAGGTATAACCCATAAACAATATAAGATGGAGATTTCATCACCCTTTCTTGGCCCAAAAATAACCCACCTCACTTTCATTCACTTAATCTTTTTTGGCCCCTAAGGACTTTCGAGCTCAATTAGGCGGACCCATTGTAGGATAACTCCGATAAGCACTTTCAAGCTCGCGAGAGAAGACTTCTTTGTCTAAAAAAAGTGACTTAATCATTGCGATGGAGTCTGGCCTGGAGAAAGGACCGAAGAGCTTTCTTGTCTAGAAAGTGTTGGCCCAGAGGCCTACCTCTAGTTTTGATGATGATTAACTCATGTAGTTATGTTTACTAATAATCTTGTGATGTTTAGTTTCAGATCATTAATCAAGATATTAGTTGGTGATTAGTTTCAACAGAGGAGTTTTGAAGCCTTTCACTTGGTGATTCCAGAGCCCGAGCATCAAGATCATATATAGCACTCGTTGGAGTCAAGCTCGGTGGATCACGGTTTGGATCGAGTCGGCTTGAAGACGGAGTTCGTCAAGAAGACCTCGGTACATAGTTTATAGTTTGTTTTAAATCCATTTGTAAAGATTAGAATAGTGTGATATGCTCAACTTCACAACACACACACGTTTTATGTTTTGGATATTGGTATTTTGGTTTTTGGTTTAACCGAGATTAGTTTTCATGAATAGTTAGATCAAAACAAGTTTAAATGGTTTTATGTATAGAAGATTCATTCTATATACATGCATGCTTAACTTCTTAGACACTTATTTTGACTTACCTATTCATGTGATTTAGGTTTTGTATTTTTAACAAAACATATTTTTGGAATTAAAAGTCAAAAACATGAATATATATATATGTTTTATGTATATTGGATTTCTATCCATATACAACATGCTTCAAAGTGTTTAAGTATCATGTTTTTGTATTTGGATGAGTTTTGGAAAAATCGGATTTCCATTTGAAAAATCCAAGTTTTAGAAAATACGGTTTTTGGTTTTCGGCAAAATTTGTAAGTCACAAAAATGGTTTAAAAAATTTGAAATTTGTGTTGAAATTTTTAATACAAGTTTGTATATCATATATAATGTTAGAAACTATTTTTGTGGAATTTTAGAAGTTTTATGGGATTTTTTTTAGAATATTTCAAATCAAGTTTTTCTGACCCAGATTGCCTTCTGCCAGGCTCTGGCGGTCGACCGGGATCATGGTTTAAAGACTCGGCCGAGTCGGAGACGAGTCGGCCGAGTCGTATCCGTCTCGGCCCACTCCGAGACGAGTCCGAGTCACGAGTCGGTCGACTCAACTCAGAGGAGACTGACTAGGCCGAGAATCAGAATTGACTCGGTCGATTCGGCATTATGATGATAATTTTGTGCCTCATCGCAATTTAATGTGAAAATAACTACATTAGCATGTATTTATGAATGTAGTTTGTTCAATTTACTATATTGTGCATGTATTTTGATATGCTTCTACCGACGACGCGTGTATTTATACTTTCGTTTTATGTTTAGTGTGCTAGGTGATATATTTTGGACATGTGATACATGAATATGTATGTCTACATTTTTTTAAGATTTATCGTTATTTTTTCAGAATTTTTTAGCTTTCTATGTAGCGTTTTGCGCGTATCGCCCGATACCGATCCGAGTCACCGAGACCGATTCGTCTCAGTGCCCGCCGAGTCGGCGGTCGAGACCGCGACTGTGAACCATGACCGGGACGGTCGACCGACGTGCACAAACTTGTGCACGTTGGCCAGGTACTTGAGCCGGTCGACCGAGCGGTCGACCGACTGCAAGTCCCCCACTCTCGGGTGGGGGCGGTCAACCGGACGGTCGACCGTAAGCAAGGCACGGTCGACCGGTCGGTCGACCGGCCAGAGAGCATTTGCTCTCTGGATTTGGGCGGTCGACAGGGTGGTCGACCGAAGGACTCCAACGGTCAAATTTTTGACCGTTGGCGGTCGACTGGGCGGTCGACCGCCAGCCGCCATGGCTGACTTTTTAGCCAACGGCTAGTTTTCGTTTGTGGGTTATATAAACCCCATTTGTTTGAGTTTTTGGCTAAGTTTTTAAGAGCAAAATTTACAGAGTTTATCTAGTGTTTTAAACAAGTTTTCAAAAGTGTTTTAGTGCCAAAAAGGTACATCTTATTTGTTTTAAAGTATTTTGTTTATTTCAAAGAAAATAGGTTTTTGGGAATTAGTTTCTTGGTCAAAAATTCTATATCTATTTGATATTTTCCCAAGAGATTTTCTTTGATCAAAGCACTTAGTTTTCCACACTTGAGCTATATCTCCTATCCTATTCTATAGGATCATTTATTTGTGGGAAAATTGGTTGTGGTTGAGGAAACCACTAAGTTGTAAACCCTTTACTTGTTGTATCCCTCTTTGGTAGAGGTTGATTTTGGTTGTGGTTAGCTCCCTCTTTGGTAGAGGTTGAGGATGTGGTTTGCTCCCTCTAGTGAGAGGTGGAGTTGGTATTTGTATCCCTCTTGGTGAGGTGGATTGTGGTTGTTTGGCTAAGGGCCTACCCCTCGTGTATGAGGTGGTGATTGTGTTGCCTCCGTGGAGGCTGTATTGGTTGAGAGAGGAGTTCGGTACTCCTAGTGGATTGGAAATCCTTCTCGGTGAAGGCGGGGACGTAGAGCTCGGTGCTCGAACCTCGAAACACATCTTGTTGTTTGCGTTTGATCGATTGACTCTCAACTCTCTCTTTATTTGTGCATTGCATCATTCATATTGTCATATCTTATATGTTTGTGTTGTACCTTGCATTGATTCATATTGCTTATTCCTATATGCTTGGTTGTGTTTGCTTGTGTGCCTCACTTGTGCTTAACCACGAGAGCTTCATATAGCGCCTCAACTCTTATTCAGAGGAATCAAGAGAAGTTAGTCCAGAGCCCTTCACGGGGAATTCGGCTACACTCGTTGGTTGCACTAAGTGTTATAGCAATTAGTTTTTAATTTCCGCATTTAGTTCATTAGATTAGCGGTACACCTATTCACCCCCCCCTCTAGGTGTACTTTCAGAAAGTGTGACTGAAAATAGTAAGTACCCGGCTTGAAGGAAAAACCAAATCTCTTGTTTGACATGCTTAATCGATAAGTCTGCAATCAATCCAAACCAATTAGGACATGTCTAGTTGTGTCTAAGATTAACCATAGTTCTTTAAAATTGATTGTTGATTACTAATTTTTGTATAAAAAAAAATCACTTGGTGTTTGCAAGGTTGAAGGTCTAAAAGTTCTGATTTGATTCCTTTCAATCCTGAACCTAAAAAAAAATTTAGACCTAGAATACCACCCACTATCATGGTTGAATAACTTTCAACTACTAAACCAATGGAGTACTTCACTCCTTCTACATACACGATAACTTTTTGCATCATATCCCTAATATGAAATCAAGTCCAGCGTAATCCACCTTCTCCCATCATTCTATGGATTGACCAATAAGGACCCCTATAAACACTTAGATAAGTTCTTAGAAGTCTTCTACTGTGAAGATCCAAAAATTTTCTGATAACACATTTAGGATCACCCGTTCCTCTTTTTCTCTAAAGGACAAAGCTAAACATTGGCTTGGGACTTTAAGTGAGACTATTCAAACTTGGGATCAAATGCAAAAAAAATTCCTCAAGAAATACTACTCAATATGTTGAACAAACCAGATGCGTAGAGCTATCACCAATTTTTCTCAAAATTATGGTGAGCTATTTCATGAGACCTGGGAAAGACTTAGGGACCTCTTGAGAAAGTGCCCCCACTATGTCGTGCCCAAATAGAAATTGATGCAATGTTTCTATAATAGTCTATTCATACCACACCGCCAAATGGTAGATGCATCGTGCGTCGGTGCATGACTAAAAACGAGGATGAAGCATAGTAACATTTTGATATATTGAGTGACAATTCCATACATCATTCTTCCGTTTCTCGCTCTGACAAGTCCACACACACTATTATCCAAAAGAAAAGTGGTGTTCACGAGTTGTGACACTCAGTAAACATCCAAAGTACAGTGGACCCGTTGACACCCAAAAATTGGACCAAATTTTTTTCGTAGGACGAGGTCAAGTCTTAAACTTCACAACTGTCACATATGTTCTCTCTGTTCCAGTCTGACTCACTTTGTTAGTGATTGTCCCATGGCTACAAAATACCCAAAATTTGTTCAAGAACAAGATCAAGCAGCTCAAGGTTTCTCTAAACCATCCAACAATCCATTTTCCAATACTTACAATCCTAACTGGAGGAATCATCCTAATTTCTCTTGGAGATCCCAATCTCAGCCACCTCAAAATTTTTGTCAACTATTTAGGGCTCTATATTCTCAGCCCAACACCTTCCCAATGGTACAAGCACCAGCCCCTCAGTTGAACTCTTCCTTTGAAGATAAGGTGTTCCAAGCCCTCAAGTGTTAGAAACGAGCACGCAATTGTTTCATTCACATACGCAGTCCATTGCCAAGCTAGAAACCCAAATGGGTCAACTAGCTGAAGCAATAACTAGAAGAGAATATGGAGCATTACTCAGCCAAGCTATAGAAAACCCTAGAGTTCAACTTGGGCTGTGACAACTCTTAAGGATGGACAAGTAAGCACTAAGGCTAGTCGAAATCAAGGAGGAACAGTAGGAAAGAAAACTCTAACCCGAATAAGAAAAATGACAACGAAAAACATAAGAAGGATGAATTGCCCACATCATACATCCCAAAAGCTCCTTTCCCAGCTGCTCTAGAAGCCAACACTCTATCTCCCTTCACCAAGGTGTGCGTATGGACGGCATGATGGAGTTGTTTAAGCAAGTCCAAATCAATTTGCCCCTTCTAGATTCCATCGAACAAGTTTCATTCTATGCTAAATTCTCAAAGATCTTTACACACAAACGTAGATTGTGAACCCAAGTTCCCAATAAGGTTTTACTCACTCAACATGTGAGTGCAGTATTGATGAACCAATTTCTTCCTAAACTCAAGGATGTGGGTATCTCCATCATTTCTTATGTCATAGGAGATATCACTATTAAAATAGCCTTGTTAGATCTAAGGAAAAGTGTGAATGTGTTGCCCAGTTCTGTGTATGACTGTTTCTCTTTAAGGGAACTCAAACCCACACCGGTCACTTTATAATTTGTTGATCGATTCGTGAAAGTGCCACGTGAGTTGATTGAGAATACTCTTATTAAAGTTGATGAGTTCTATTTTCCAGTCGACTTCACAGTCCTTGATATCGAGTCAACATCTAATCTCACCCAAATTCCCTCATTCTTGGCTGGCCACTCTTAGCCACAGCCAATGCTTGTATTAATTGTCGAAATGGTACGATGGGTATCTCTTTTCGGAACAAAAAGATCAAATTGAATATTTTTAACACATCCCAAGGACCTAACAGGGATGAAGAGTGTATCGTTATAGATTCAATGGATTTGATCCAAGATAGTGTTGAGAAAATTTCAACCCTTTTTCTCACCAAGGACCCTCTTCATACTTGCCTAACCCATTTCGATGTAGATGAGTTTGACTCTGATAGCTATATATGTGAAGTGAACACTCTTTTGGACCCACCTAGCTCCTCTAATCTTCCTGCTTGGACTATTCGGTATGAACCATTACCGGATTTGGCTAAGGAAGCACTTTTGTCAACCATCCAATCACCGCCACAGCTTGAGCTGAAACCACTTCCGAATACACTGAATTCAGATTAAGAAAATCATGTGGTTGATTTACTCAAACAACATTAGGATGCCATAGAATGGCTAGTAGCCGACTTAAAAGGAAATTACTCCCTCAGTTTGCATGCACCGTATCTACTGTGAGTTGAACACTAAGCCATCCAGGATGGCACAACGAAGATTGAACCCCAACATGGGAGAGGCTGTGAAGAAAGAGGTAGTCAAAGAGTTGGATTCAAGTATTATATATTCAATTTCAAACAGTCAATGGGTGAGTGCAACACAAGTTGTTCCAAAGAAATCTGGACTAATTGTCATGCAAAATGATCTAGGTGAATTGATCCCAACTCGCACTCCCACAAGATGGCGAGTTTGTATTGATTATAGGAGACTGAATACAGTGACTCGTAAGAACCACTTTCCTCTTCCCTTCATCGATCAAATCTTAGAGAAATTAGCAGGACAAAACTTCTAATGTTTTCTGGATGGTTATTCTGGATATAACCAAGTGCCTGTATATCCAGAAGACCAAGAGAAGACCACATTTACGTGTCCCTGCGTTACCTTTGCCTTTCAAAGAATATCGCTTGGCCTTTGCAATACACCTACTACATTTCAGCGGTATATGATATCTATATTTTATAACATGGTAGGTGATTTTCTCGAAGTCTTCATGGATGACTTTTATGTATTTGGTTCATCCTTTGAGGATTGTCTCTACAAGCTAGAGAAAGTGTTGAAATGTTGTATTAAGACAAACTTGGTTTTAAGTTAGGAGAAGAGTCATTTCATGGTCCGTGAGGGCATCATATTGGGTCATATTCCGATCGAGGGATAGAGGTAGATAAAGCCAAGGCAGAGTTGATCTTTAAGCTTCCACCTCCAACTTTTGTCCGTCAGATTCGATCCTTTTTAGATCATGCAAGATTTTATCATTGATTCATCAAAGACTTCTCTAAAATTTCTCGTCCCTCCTGCAACCTCCTTGCTTGCTAAGGACACTATTTGTCTTTGATGAGTCTTAACTTGAAGCTTTTCAAACTCTTAGGGATGTCTTGACCAAAGCTCCAATCATTCAACCACCAGATTAATCTCTTCCCTTGAAATCATGTGTGATGCCTCAGACTTTACACTTGGGGCAGTCTTAGGCCAAAGAGTAGATAAGAAACATGTCGTGATCTACTATGCTAGCTGTATCATCTCTGAAGCTCAACTGAATTACAACACAAGAGAAAAGAAATTATTAGCAGTAGTATTTGCCTTAAAGAAATTTAGGGAATATCTTTTGCGTTTCAACGTTGTGGTTCTTCTACTCATGCTGCTTTGAGACACTTGCTCTCGAAGAATGAAGTCAAACTACGATTAATTAGGTGAATCCTGTTGCTGCAAGAATTTTACATTAAGATTAGGGACATGAAAAGATCTGACAGTGTCATTGCTCACCACTTATCTAGAATTTTTAGTGATGCCTTAGAGACCACTGAGCCTACTAATGAGTCGTTCCCAGACAAACAACTACTTTTCGTGTCTTAAGTATCTACTCCTTGGTTTGCCAACACTGTAGATTACCTGGCGATTGGACAGATTCCCACAGAATGGTCCAAACAAGAGAGATTCTTTTCCAATTAAAACATTATTTTTGGGAAGACCCGGAACAGTTTGTGCCCTGATCAAGTAATCATGTGATGTATTCTCGAGAGCGAATTTCATAGTCTCACTTTTTATCACGCATTTGCTCGTGGAGGACATTTTTCTGAGAAGAAAACATCAGCAAAAGTGTTGCAATGTAGTTTTTATTGGCCTTCACTTTTTAAAGATGCACACACACCTTCCGCCAATCCTGTGAACGTTGCCAACTGTAGGAAACATGTCTTGAAGGGACATGTCTCTTTTCCCTATTCTTGTAGTTGAAATCTTTGATGTGTAGGGGATTGACTTCATGGGTTCTTTTTCGCCTTCATTCGGATTTGAATACATTCTTGTAGCCATTGATTACATTTTGAAATGGATCGAAGCAGTGGTAACTCGCACTAATGACCATAAAGTTGTGATCAAGTTAAAGGAATATCTTTAGCCGATTTAGTTTTTCTCGTGCTATTATTAGTGACAGTGGCTCTCATTTTAGGAATTGAAAGTTTGATGACTTTCTGCGCAAATACGGAATCACACATAAAGTGACAACATCTTACCACCCGCAAACAAGTGACCAAGTAAAAGTGTCCAATAGGGAGATAAAAAATATTCTTCAAAAGATCGTTAGGCCCGATCGCAAAGATTAATTAGCTCGACTAGATGATGCTTTGTGGGCTTACAAGACTGCATTCAAAACTCCCATTGAAATGTCCCCTTAAATGTTAGTATTTGGGATGACTTGTCATCTTCTACTAGTTGAGCTTGAGCATTGTTCCTATAATCCGCTGCTGCTTCACGTGCAAAAAGCACCCCGACCTAAAGGCTTCCAGTTTCTGAAGCTCGAGAAGTACGACGGATCTAGGGATCCGAAGGAACATGTCCAGGACTAATGAGCCATCATGGAGATCTCAGGAGTCAACGACCTGGTCTTATGCCATGGTTTCAACACCTCTCACCAAATCGGCCAAAAAATGGTATCACCGGCTCCCGAGCAGGTCGATAGCCAGTTTCATGAAAATGTTACAGCTATTTTGTTAACAATTCTTTGACAGTAGAAGAAAGAGAGTTTCCGGGAATTCATCCGCAGATTCAATGCCGACGACTCGAGGTAGACCACTGTGGCTCGAAAATGGCAATTGTCCCCTCTCCAAAGAAGGGTGAAAGATCTGCACTTCACCTGCTCACTCTTCACAAGCCATCGAAAACCTTGAGTTGACTCCTGTCCCAAGCAGAGAGATTCATGGTGGCCAAGGAAATAAAGGAAAGGAAGGTGTTAGAACCTCAAGTCATTGATCTCTGGACCCAGAGTGAATCAAGAAGTCGGGACGTGATGGTGATCGAAGAAGAAAGGACTTTCGAGAACAGGAAGATCGTCCGACACTGCCAATGGAGTGAGAACGCCTCACCCTGTCAAGCCTCGAGGTTCGAGATACTGATGTATGCAAAGAAGGATATCTCAGTCACGCGCCACCCATCAAGGTAGCACCGAAGAAAAGGAACCGTAATAAATAGTATTTGTATCACAAAGATCATGGGACACCGAGGAATGCATTCACTTGAAGAATGATATTGAGAAGCTGATCCAGAGGTCACCTCAAGCGTTGTCGACTAGCCATCCCCTCTGAGGGAACGAAAAGTCGATAAAGAAGAGAAAATTGAGGCTCCCGAGTCTTGCCCCCAAGGTCCCACAAAGGTTATACATGTCGTGACCGCACGTCCTGTCGCGAGCAATGACCCGTCAAGAAGGCAAAAGGCATATGACAGAACGATGAACGTGGCTGAGATCCCGAGGAAGAAAGCAAAGATAGGACAAGAATTCAGTTTTACCGAGAAAGACCTGGAGGGGGTGGCTTGTCCCCACAATGATGTCATAGTGATCTCCGCGATCATCGAAATGCAAAAATACACCAAGTGCTCGTAGACACAGGAAGTTTTTGTGATATCATGTTCTTGTCTCCATTTGAACAGATGAAATCAAGAGGCTCGAGGAACCTGCGGGACCCCTGCTCGGCTTCACGAGACACTCAACCCTAATAGCCGGGACAATCGACCTACCCATGATTGTGGGAGAAACCCCTACCATCACCGCAATTACCAAGTTCCTAGCAGTAATGTCAGGTCAGCCTATAACAGGATCATCAGGCGAACATCTCTCCCACGTGATGGGAGTCGTAGTCTCAACCTGCCACCAAATGCTGAAATTCCCAACTAACCATAGAGTTGGTCAACCCCGATGTGACCATAAGCAATCCCGAACTTGTTACCTTGTCTCCACCAAAAACGTGGCAGGAGAGTCTCCCAATCGAGGGCCTCGACATTACGAAAGAGTTGCAAAATCGAGGGCCACAGCCTGTTGAAGAAGCTGTTCCCGTTCCCATCTCCTCGGATGGGAAGAAGATTATAAACCTTGGGTCTCACTAAAAGGCCCCAAGAGGAATGGATTGTAAGGTTCCTAAAGGACAACATTAATGTCTTCGCATGGACTGCCGCGGATATACCGGGGGTCGACCCCGACGTGATCATTCACAAGTTGGCAAAACCTGACAAAAGAAGAGGAACATCGGCCTCACAAAACAAAAAGCTGTGTTCAAGGAGACCAACAAGCTCATGGAGGTTGGCTTCATCCGTAAAGTGCTTTATCCATATTGGCTTTCCAACGTTGTTCTCGTTTAGAAGGCCAATGGGAAATGAAGGACGTGCGTTGATTTTACTGACCTCAACGAGGCATGTCCCAAGGATAACTTTTCGCCTTCGAGGATCGACCAACAGGTGAACAGTGTCTTCAGGAATGACCTCTTAAGCTTCATAGACGCTTTCTCGAGGTATAACCAGGTCCGAATGGCCGCCAAGGATGAAGAGAAAATCGCATTCATATCTAATCGAGGTACATTTTGTTACATCATGATGCCTTTTGGTTTGAAAAATGCAGGTACAACCTTTCGGCCACTGGTCAACAAGGTGTTCAAGTACCAGCTCGAGAGAAACATCGAAGCATATGTGGACGATATGCTAGTCAAATCACCAAAAGCAAGTGACCGTGTGAAGGGCCTCACTGAGACGTTCTCAATCCGGAGGAAGTACAAGCTTAAACTGAACTCGGTGAAGTGCATCTTCGAGGCAACCTCAGGAAAGTTCCTCGGGTTCCGGATAACCAATCGAGGTATCGAGGTGAATCCCCAGAAGATCGAGGTCATCATCAACATGAGCAAACCACGAACCATCAGCGTCATACAACGATTAAATGGACGGATAGCCGCCCTCATCTGTTTCCTCGTGAGGCCCGTAGAAAAGTCACTCCCGTTCTTCAAAGTCCTCCGGGGCGCGACAGAAGAAGAGGACAAAGAAAAGAGGAAGCTCATTACCTGGACTGACGACTGTGGTCGTGCCTCCAAACAATTAAAAGAGTGCCCCTGAGCTCTACCACTTTTGACTCCCCTTGAAGAAGGCGAGGTTCTGAACCTTTCCCTTGCAATAACGGGAGAGGTTGTCAGCTCCGTACTGATTAAACCTACCAAAGAAGGCCAATGACCAATCTACTATATGAGTAGACACTTGAAAGGGGCCGAGCTGCATAACGTCAAGATCGAGAAGGCAGCTTACGCGAAATTGATTATAGATCGAAAACTCTGATCATATTTCCAAGCTCACACATCGACGTCCTTACCGATCAACCGCTGGAGAAGAACCTGAAATGACTCGCTCGGTCCGAAAGAATACTCAAATGGGGAATGGAGCTCAGTGAATTTGACATCCATTATCTGCCCAGAGTCTCGCTGATTTCATAATGAGCGCACCATTCGCGAGGAAGTGGCGGAACATCCGAAAGATCAATTGCCTCTGATACTCTATGTCATTCACCTGACCACCACTGATCCTGACTTTTGGACAATTCATGTCGATGGCTCCTCGAATGAACTGTGTAGCGGAGCCGAAATTATGATCGAGCGCCCGAAGGCGGTTGTAGCCGAAGGACACCCTGAGATTCGAGTTCAAAGCGTCCAATAATGAGGCGGAATAAAATGCAGTGAATAGTGATCTCTGGCCTCAACATCGCAAGGAAGGTTGGAGCAAGAAAAGTGCAAGTCCACAGTGACTCGAAGCTGGTCGTGAGCCAGATAAATGGTGAATATGAGGCCAAAGAAGAAGGAATGGAGAGGTACCTCAGAGTTGCAAAACGAACAATAGGCCTCTTCAGAAAGGCACTAATGCTTCGATACCTCGGGGACGCAACTCTCGAGCAAACGCACTTTCCAAACTAGCCTCCTCTGCTACACCTAACTTAGGACGAACAATGTACGTTGAGTGACTCATATGCCCTAGTACAGAGGAAGACGAGGTAATGTAGGTCGAGGTTACTCCCTACTGGATGGACCCGACGAGAACCTGTTTGCCGGCAAGGAATGATGAAGCTCGGGGGATAGAACACTGATCCCAAAAATACCTTTGGGATAACGAAAAGCTACTGAATTAGGCCTTCATGAAGACCAACTCTACCCAATCTGAAATGCCTCATGATGAAGGAGGTCGCTTACATCGTGAAGGAAATCCACGAAAGAGTCTGCAGTAACCACCCCGGAAGCCACACACTCGTGGCAAAAATCCTACGACAGGGGTATTATTGGCCGATCATGTTGGCAGACGCGAAGGAATTTGTTAAGAAATGTGACGCCTGCCAACGGTATGACACGATAGAAAAAGTGCTGGCAGTAGAGATGACTCTTATAATCAAGCTCGTTCTCTTTGCCCAATGGAGATTAGATCTCCTCAGCCCTTTTTCGCCTGCCTCCGGGCAGCTGAAGTTGCTATCTGTAGCAATCAACTACTTCACTAAGTGGATTGAAGTCGAGCCACTGGCTAGCACGACGTGCAAGAACGTCAACCACTTTGCCTAGAAATCCATCATATGTCTATTCAGAACACCTTTGGTCATTATCACGAACAATGGGCAACAGTTTGACAGCAAGGGTTTCAAGGACTTTTGCGATGAGTGGGACATCAGCATACACTTCGCGTTTGTCGTGCACCTACAAACAAATGGCTTGGTTGAATTTGCAAATAAAAACACCCTCGAACCACTGAGAAAAGGGATCTTATAGTCCTATTGCACAACACACAAGACCCCACAGGCGAGACACTTTTTCGACTTGCTCATGACTCCGAGGCCATGTTGCCAGTCACGATCCGCATGGAGAGCCTCACAATCATATATTATGATGATGAGAAGAATAAAGAAGAGCTTCGCGCTAACCTCAACCTCATTGACAAAGTGCAATCCAACATCCTCAACTGCTTGATCTCACAAAAGCAGAAAGTTGCAAGGTACTACAACTCCTGAGTCTGGAGATGCACTTTCAAAGTAAGCGGCCTCATTCTCCAGGAAGCGAAATTCAACGATGAAGAAAAGCGAAAAGGCAAGCTAGCTGCCAAATGAGAGGGACCATATGAAGTGATTGAAGTTCTCGGCCCCAGCACCTGTCCCTCACGACATGGACAAGGAAGCTTTAACCCATACGTGGAACATCGCACACCTCAAAATATGTTATCAGTAGAATTATCTTTTCGTACGAATGTAATAAATCAGACATTTTGACATAGTTTTGTTCTTCCTCTTGTAAATTTAACTTGGTGAAACCACTCTTTTTGTTCAATGATTGCGTCTCCAAGATTAAATTATTGCTCGAGTTACACCTTCGGATCCAAAAGACCTCGAGCTCAGGCTTCGAGTGTCTAACTTCGAAATCAGGCTCCGAGCATCTAACTTCGAGCTCAGGATTGGAGGCTTAAAGCTAGCCCAAGCTCAAAAGACCTCGAGCTTAGGCTTCGAGCATCGAACTCCGAGCTCAGAGTTGGGGGCTAAGAAATAGTCCCAGGCTCAAAAGACCTCGAGCTCAAGCTACAAGCGTCGCACTACAAGCTCAGGTTTTAGGGCTACAAAACAAGATCAAACTCAAAAGACCTCGAACTCAGGTTTGAGCATTGAACTCTGAGCTCAGACTTGGGGGCTACAAAAAGAGCCAAGGCTCAGAAGATCTTAAGCTCAGGCTATGAGCATCAAACTCCAAGCACATACTTGGGGGCTCAATATGAGCCCAGGCTTAAAAAGAAATCGAAGCTCAGGCTTCAAGCATCTAACTCTGAGCTTGGGTTTGGGGCTGAAGAAGGATGCGAGCGTCGAACTTCGAGCTCAGGCTTCGAGCGTCGAACTCTGAGCTCAGGCTTCGAGCGTTGAACTCTGAGCTCAGGATCAAGGGCTAATAAATGAACCAAGGCTCTAAAGACCTCGAGCCCAAGCTTCAAGCATTGAACTCCAAGCTAAGGCTTCGGGTTGAAAATGAGCCCAAGCTCAAGGGCTAATAAATGAACCATGGCTCTAAAGACCTCGAGCCCACGCTTCGAGCGTTGAACTCCAAGCTCAGGCTTAGGGGGTTGAAAATGAGCTCAGGCCCAAAAGACCTCGAGCTCCGGCTTCGACCGCCGGGGGGGCTAAGAAATGAGCTGAGGCTCAAAATACTTCAACCTTAGGCTTCGAGCGTCAAACTTCAAGCTCAAATTTTGGGCTACAAAATGAGTTGAGCCTCAAAAGACCTTGAGTCCAGGATTTGAGCGCCAAACTCTGAGCTCAGGTGTAGGGGCTGAAAATGAGCCGAGACTCAAAAGACCTCAAGCTCAGGCTTCGGGGTTAATAAATGAGCCAAAGCTCAAAAGGCCTTGTGGTCAGGCTTCGAGCGTCGAACTTCGAGTTCAGACTTGAGAGCTGAATACGAGCCTAGGCTCAAAAGACCTCGAGCTCAAGCTTTGAGTGTCGAACTCTGAGCTCAGGTTTGGAGGATAAAAAATGAGCCAAGGCTCGAAAGACCCTGAGGTCAAGCTTAGAGCGTCTAACTCTAAGCGCAGGATTGAGGGTTACAAAATGAGCCCAGGCTCAAAAGCCTCGAGCTCAGGTTACGAGCGTCAAGGTCCGAGCTCAAGCTTGAGGGCTGAAAGCGAGTCCAGGCTCGAAAGACCTCGAGCTCAGGCTTCGAGCGTCGAACTCTGAGCTTAGGCTTAGGGGCTAAAATGAGCCAGGGCTCAAAAGACCTCAAGCGCAAGTTACGAGCGTCGAACTTCGAGCTCAGGTTTAAGGGATACAAATGAGCCTAGTTTCAAAAGACCTCGAGCCAAGGCTTCGAGTGTCGAAGTTCGAGCTCAGGCTTAGCGGTTGACAGCGAGCTCATGCTAACTCAGGCTTCGAGCTTCAAAATCTTAGCTTAGGCGTGAAAGCTAAAAAAATGAGCCAAGGCTCAAAAGACCCGAGCTCAAGCTTCAAGCGTTGAATTCGTAGCTTGATAATATGAGAAGCCTAAATTGATGCACGGGTTTAAACCTTGAGCCTGACGCTATTCCTTAACCCAGCCTCGACATTTGGGGGTCAATCCTACGCGTACAGCCACATGCCCGTGACACATCGAGAAAACAAAAGCATAATTAGAACGGGCAATAATTGGACTACAACAAACCCTACACAACGCAAACAAAAAAAATGAGGAAGACGAAATGCTCAAATTCATTCAAAGATCAAAGTCTTAATTACATAACAAAAAGAGTAACACCGAGGTACCTAAAAAACACAAAGAAAGGATCAAACCTCCCGAGCATTCCCTCTTTTTCGACCAACACCTTCCTGAGTGGTTGCAACCCTTGAGTTCGCCTCCTCGGTCATTGACACCTTCTCATCCATCTCCTCTTCATCATTAACCTTAGAAAGATCGAGAACATGGTAAGGAAACTTCTCGTTGATATGACGCTTGCTCATCGAACCCCTGCTGATAGGCACCCTCACAGTCAACATCGAGGTAGACCTCCTTGTAGTCCGCCACCGCTTTGGCTTGAACTTCATCCATATCAATCTCTCAGAGATGAGTTACCTCAGTTTCGAGCTGGGCCTTCTCCAAGGCCCAAGCAGCAACATCCGCCTTAGCTTTTGTTAAATCTCGGCCAATTGAAGAGTGGCATCCTTGGCCGCCTTAGCCGCCTCCGATTTGGCCACCACCACGACCTCCCCTTCTCCTTACGAGCTCCTCACCGATTAGTGACTCGAGTTCTCGTCCTCGACAGATTTTTCAGTTGCCTCGAGATTCTCCTCGACCTCGCGAATGCGTTCTCCAAGTTGAAGATGCGATCGTTCAGCTCAGTTGCCTGGTTGAGGGCCTACATGCAAGGCAACAAGGATTATGCAAAGAAGGGACGAACTACTACTTAAACATTGAAAGAATGATTTAAATTCATTTCTTAGTTGGAAGATAATGAAGACAAGGTTTGAGGTGAGAGCCTTTGTGAGCTTCTTGACCAGACCTAGTCGGTCCACCCGTGCATAGACGTTATAGGCCACCTTCACGCGAAGCCCTACCTCGCACATAGGCTTGTCATTCACACGTCTAGAGGAAGGGTTGGAACGAAGACCCTGCCCATGGGCACCATCGCCCCTTCGAGGTTCCAATCAAACCGTCAGATTACGTCGTCCAAGTAGAACCACTGGACCTCCGAGTTGTCCAACCTGGAAGAGAGAGAAAGTTAGGGGAAACCCTCTGCGAGGGCAGCGTCCAGCTCGACAGTCAACGAGGACACCTATCCTTTCCCCTTGTCCTGCCTCATCCTCTTCGAAGTCTCGCTAGGGTTGAGATTCATTTCCTTTTATCCCCCTAGGACGATCTCGATGTCGTTGCCAGGAGAGTCGATGACGTCGCCAGGGGGAGCCAGGGAGGCGGCGCCGGCCGCCGTGGCGGTAGAGGGTGGTCGCCCACCACCCCAAGGAGGAGGAGAAGAGGAAAGGTGGAGTTGTGTGCTGGTGGAGAAGATGGTAAAGGTGGAGATGGCAGTTTGTGGTGGATATGTGGGTGGTGGTCGTGGGTGGTCAAAGAGGTGAGGGTGATGGATTGGTGGTGGTGATGAATGGCGGAGGACGAGTTTGGTGGTGGGGATTTGAAGTGGAAGAAGTGGAGATGCTGTTGATGATGCGCTTGGAGGTGAGGAGTGGAGGAGCTTGGAGGCCGGCGGCGGCCATTGGGCATCACCGGAGGTAAAGTCGGCGCCGGGGATGAGGTAATGGCGTGGGCAGTCTTGTGAAGGAGGGAGGGAGAGATGGTGAGAGATAGAGAGAGAGAGAGAGAGGGAAAGTGAAATTGGGAAAAGGGAGTGAGGTTTAGAGAGAGGAAGAGAAATGGTGGAGAGAAGGAGGAGAATTAGAGAGGGAGAAGGAGGAGGAGAGGCGTTGTCGTCGATTGGCAAGGAGGAAGAAGAAAATAAGGAAAAAGAAAAAAAAAAAAAAAGAAGAAAGAAGAGGAGGATTATAAAGGGGAAAATATTTTGGGGTTAGACTTGTGCAGAGGAGAAAAAGGGAAAAGAAAAGGGAAAAGAGAGGAAAAAGGAGTGGATGAGAAAAATGGGGAAAGAAAGAAAAATGAAAAGAAAATATATAGATAAAACTCTGAAACCAAAAAAATACTGAAAATACCAAAAATCTAAGAAAAATAGAGTAAACCAGAAAGGTCTAGAAAAATTCTCAAAAATAGCAAATATAATTTTAAGGTCAGATTTAAGAAATTCAATCCCGTTTTCAAAATAAGTCCTAAAATCTACCAACGATACCGGTCAACACCAAAATCGGTCAAACTTCGATAAATTTAGGAAAACGCCTAAAAATGTACTAAGGTAGAAAATATGATTTTAAGAAATAATGTGAAAGCTAATTTTAGAAATTTAACTCTGATTGTAAATTAAAAATCGTAGAATTGACCAGTGATACTGGTCGACACCGATTTTGAAAATTTTGCAATTTAATTCGAAAAATTTTAGAAAATTATGAAAAATTTAAAATATTAGAAAATGATGTTACAAACTGAAATCGATCAAATATGACTACCGAAAAGACCAAATTGAGCAATACACTAAAATCGGATTCCCGGTTCAGACTAGGGCTGATTCCGAGTCCACGAATCCGAATCCAATGCAAAATAGCCGTATATATAATCATAAAACAAAAAATATGAAAAGTAAATCGAAAAATCTGAATACGTATCTAAGTACATATTCCAAGAACGGGGTGTTACACAGCTAGAGTTCTCTCAGAACGATCTTTCAGCAACTCATGCATCCGCTTCAGGTATGCAAGCCTATATTACCTCTCCTCAAAAGTCCTGAATATTAGACTTAGGAGCCTCATCCTATATGATAAGTATTAAACAAGAGTTTGTTTCATTAAATTTGTCATGTGTCTACCCCTCTGTTAAAATTATTGATATTATCCATTCTCCTGTATTAGGGAATGAGGTAATTCAAGCTACTCCATTCTTGACCCTTACTGATGTCCTATATGTTTCACGATTTTCTGTTAGTCTCTTGTCTATCAGCCAGTTTACTGAACATAATAACTACAAAATAACCTTTTTTCCCTTCTCATTGTGTGCTCAGGACATGTCGACTGGGAAAAGGAATGGTTTGAGGTATGAGCGAGGATGCATATACTATTTGGATGATCAAGTGACCCCTATTGGCTTGGTTGCAAGTCAGCTTGATCCAGTTTTACTTTGGCACTGGCGCTTGGGTCATTCTTCGGTGCAAAAGTTTCGGTCTGTTATTCCTATTGAGTCCTCTATTTCTTCTTTAGATTGTGAGTCTTGTGAGTTAGGTAAGCATCATCATGCTACCTTTCAGAGTCGAGTTAATAATCGTAGTAGTTCTGCTTTTGAGTTGGTCCATTTTGATGTTTGGAGTCCGAGTCTTGTACCCTCTATTAAGGATTTTAGATATTTTTTGCTCTTTGTTGATGACTTATATAGCATAACGTGGTTGTATCTCCTGAAAGAGAGGTCAGAAGTCTCCAGTGTTATTGAACTTTTCTTTAATGAAATAAAAAATTAGTTTTCTATTTCAATTCGTGTGCTTTGTACTGACAATGCCTTATCAGACCTCTTGTTCTCATGCATCCCAACAAAATGGAGTTGTGAACACAAACATGGACACGTTCTGAATGTCGCTAGAACAAAAATGATTTATATGAGTGTCCAGAAATATTTATGGTCTGATGTTATGTTAAGTGTTTGTCATCTCATTAATAGAATGCCCTCTTCTGTTATCGATAAAAAAAAATCACCTTTTTCTTGTCTCTTTCCTAACAAAAGACCTTTCTCCATGACTCTCCGTGTTTTGGTTGCACTTGTTTTATTCAGGACTTGTCTCCTAGATCTATAAAATGTATCTTTGTTGGGTATTCTAGAACACAAAAAGAATATTGGTGCTATAATCCCTCCACCAGGAAGTATTTGGTGTCTGCTAATGTTACATTCTTTGAATTTGTTCTATATTTCTCTCCACAGGTTTCTATTATTATATCCTATACTGTTCCTCCGTCACTGACTGTGTTGTTGCCTACACATGCTTCTACTGTTTCTTTGCAAGTATCGCTAATAGAAACTCAGAACCCCCCTGCAATCAAGACAGTTCGGGATTTCAGATACATTTACACTATCGCCCAAAAGTTTTTGCCTCCGAACAGTTCTAGCTAACCCATCTCTAGTAGATGGTTCTCCTCCTCCACCATCAACATCTCCCTCTGATCTTGATATTCCCATTGCCCTTTGAAAAGGTAAACGGTCTTGCAGTGATCATCCTATTTCACATTTCATTTCTTATGATCACCTTAATCCCACTCTTCGTCAGTTTGTCCTATCTTTGTCTTCTGAGTCTATACCAAGGTCCTATATAATGGCTTTATTAGTACATGCGTGGAAGCAAGCCATGGATGAGGAGATAGAAGCCCTTACTTTTAGAGAAACTTGGGACTTGGTTTCGACACCAATAGATACTATTTTTGTTGGCTGTCGCTGGGTCTTTACTTTAAAGTACCGCCCAAATGGATATATGGACAGATATAAGGCCAGGCTCGTGGCCAAAGGTTATACTCAGACATATGACATTGACTATTTTAAGACATTCTCGCCAGTTGCCAGGTGAATTCTATCAGGATTCTGTTCTCCATTGTTGTTAACCTGTCATGGTCATTGTTCCAACTGGATGTTAAGAACGCTTTCTTTTATAAGGATCTTCAGGAGGAAATTTATATGGAGCAACCCCCAAGCTATGTTGCTCAGGGGGGAAACAAAAGTCTATCGTCTCAAGAAGGCCATATATGGACTCAAGCAGAGTCCCAGGGTGTAGTGTGAGAAGTTCAGCCTTACCATTTTCGCTATTGGATTTCATCGGTGTCATTCAGATCATTCTGTCTTTGTTCGACGCACAAAGTCTGGCATTGTAGCTCTGGTTGTTTATGTTAATGATATTTTGCTGATTAGTAGTGATTCAGTTGGGATATTGGAAACTAAAAAGTATTTAAGCATTATTTTGTGACCAAGGACATGAGACATCCAAACACAATATACTTCTTTCCCAGCGAAAGTATGCTCTAGATTTTTTTGAGAAAGCAGGTCTTTTGGAATGCAAGCCTGCTACCACTCCAATGGAAGCAAATGTGGATTTATAGTTTGATGACAGTCATGCACTTGATGATCCAAGAAGATATAAAAGATTGATTAGAAAGTTGATACATCTCACGGTTACTACGCCAGATATAACCTTTATTGTAGGAGTACTGAGTAGATTCATGTATCAGCCCAGAGAGACTCATTGGTTAACTGCGATAAGGATTCTAGCTTACATCAAGAGTTGTCCCGAAAAATGGTGATGTAAAGGAAACATGGGCATGCACACATTTCTCGATATTCAGATTCAGGCTATGTTGGTGACCGAGAAGACAAGAAATCTACTACAAGGTATTGCACCTTTGTTGGAGGTAATCTGGTGAGTTTGAAGAGCAAAAAGCAAATATTGTGTCTCGCTCGAGTGCCAAAGTTGAGTATAGAGTTATGGCTCAAACGACATGTGATATGGTATGATTAAAGAATTTACTGATGGGGCTTGATTTCAAACAGTCTAAGCTCATGCATATGCATTGTAATAATCTGTCTGCTATCTACATTGCCCAGAATTATGTATTCCAAGAAAGGACCAAACACATTGAGATTGACTCTCGTTTTGTCAGAGATGCTTGGACAAAAGAAGTGATTATGTTCCAGCTCACACCGTCTTCAAAGCAGTTGACTGATCTCCTTACCAAAGTTGCCTCACCTCAGGTATTTTCTAATCTATGTAACAAGCTGGGCATGTTAGATCTTTATGCTCCAGCTTGAGGGAGTGTTAAATTGGATTAGTATTGGGTTATTGGGTTGTTACCCATATACCTACCTTGTTTTCTATATATACCTTGTAATTTCTCTTATGAAAATCAATAAATTCCTTTCTAGGGTTTCTATTTCTCTAAGATCACCAGCATAACCTGAATCTGAATGTCCAAAAATGCGTACATGCCTATGTTTTCTGTACACCAACCATTTTCCTGGACAACTGTTGATAGCCAGAACCCTATGAGTCTCTCTAGGCTGATGCATGAATCTTCTCAGTACCCCTACAATAAAAGTTATATCTGGCCTAGTAACCGTGAGATATATCAACTTTCTAATCATTCTTCTATATCTTCCTGGATTATCAAGTGGATGACTGTCATCAAATCATAAATCCATATTGACTCCATTAGAGTGGTAACAGATTTGCATCCCAAAAGACTAGCTTCCTCAAGAAGATCCAGAGCATACTTTCGCTAGGAAAGAAGTATATTATGTTTTTGATGTGTAACTTCAATTCCCAAAAAATATTTTGGACGTCTCATGTCATTGATCACAAAAATGACGCTTAAGATACTTCTTAGTCTCTAATAGCCCAGCTGAATCACTACCAATCAACAAAATATCATCAACATAAATAGCCAGAACTACGATGCCAGACTTTGTGCACCGAACGAAAAAAGAGTGAGAGGTATCTAATAGGGAGATCAAGAATATTCATCAAAGGATTGTTAGGCCTGATCGCAATGATTGCTGCCTGTAGGCTTACATGACTGCATTCAAGACTCTGATTGGAATGTCTCCCCACTACAAAGGTTGACGGTAGGAAGGTTCCTAAACCCAGTCAAAATGGGATGAAAAAGACTTAACTCTTGCAAATTTAAATTCCAAAGCTATTAGTTGCATTATTGATGATTTATCTTGTAATAAGTTTCATAAGGTTATGAATATCACATGTGCTAGAGAAACGTGGAATTATCTCGAAGAACACTATCAGATAACAATCATGAAATCTGAAATTTCCTACTAAAAATAGCATGATATTATGATTAAATCAAATATTTTTGTGATTTTGTTTGACTGACTGCTAAATTACAAGCAAACACAAAATCATATATATTTCCTTCTTTTTCTTTTTTCTTTTTTTTCTTTTTGTTTCCCGTCTAATTAAAACTAGTTAAAAACACATAAATGATGTCAAAGATAGCATTTTGTAGGTATTTTTCAAGATACCATAATTTCTTTTTTCACCAACAAAAAGAAAAATCCCCATTATTAGAGAAATTGATCATATATGAAAGTGCACAGACAGAGTGATCTGAATGACCAGTGAAATTCAATAATAGAAATGGTAAGGCTGAATTTCTCAAACCACGTCTTTAGACTCTGCTTGAGTCCATATTTGACCTTCTTGAGATGACAAATTTTTGTTCCCTCCTAAGCAACATAGCCTGGGGTTGCTCCATATAAACTTTCTGCTGAAAATCCCCATATAAGAAAGCGCTTTTAACATCCAGTTGGAACAATGGCCATGACATGTTAACAGCAATGAAGAACATAATTCTGATAGAATTCATCCTGACAACTGGTGGAATGTCTCAAAATAGTCGATGCCATATGTCCGAGTAAATACTTTAGCCACGAGCCTGGCCTTATATCTATCCACAGATCCATCTGGACGGTACTTTAAAATAAAGACCCAGCGACAGCCAAAAACAGTATCTGTTGGTGCCGAAACTAACTCCCAAGTTCCTCTAAAAGTGAGGGCTTCCATCTTCTTATCCATAGCTTATCCATAGCCTACATCCAGACAAGTACCAATAAAGCCTCTATATAAGACCTGGATATAGACTCAGAAGACAAAGATAAGGCAAACTGATAAAAAGTGAGATTAAGGTGATCATAAGAAATGAAATTCAAATAAAATGATCAATGCAATATCGTTTACCTTTTTGAAGGGCAAGGGAATATCAAGATCATAGTGAGATGCTGATGGTTGAGGAGGAAGACCGTCTACTTGAGAGGGGTTAGTCGAAACTGGTTCAAGGGCTAAAACCTTTGGGCAATGAGTGTAAACGTATTTAAAATCCCAAACTGGCTTAGTTGCAGGGGATCCTGAGTTTCTATTTGCAGTACTGGTGAAAAAACAGTAAAAGCAGGTGTAGGCAATGACAAAGTTAGTGACGGAGGAACAATCTCGATATAGTGATAAGAACCTGTGAGAGAAATATGAAACAGACCCAAAAACATAATATCAACAGACACCAAATACTTCCTGGTAGAGGGATTATAGCACTGATATCCTTTTTGTGTTCTAGAATATCCAACAAAGACAAATTTTATAAATTTAGGAGATAACTTTTTTAGCCCAGGAGACAAGTCCTGAATAAAACAAGTGCAGCCGAAAACATGATAAGTCATGGAGAAAGGTGTTTTGTTAGGAAAGAGATAAGAAAAATAAGATTTTTTATCGAGAACAGAAGAGGGTTAATCAGATGACAAACACTTAACACAACATCAGAGCATAAATATTTTGGGACATTATTCTTATGAATCATTATGACTCTAGCGACATCCAAAATGTGTCTATGTTTGCTTTCAGCAACTCCATTTTGTTTGGATGTATGAGAACAAGAGGTCTGATAAATATCTCATTTTTGAAACAAAAAAAAAATACATCTTTTTTAACATACTCCAAGGCACAGTAGGAAGCACACAAATTGAAGTAGAAAACTGATTTTTTATTTTATTAAAGAAAAGTTCAATAACATCAGAGACTTCTGACATCTCTTTTAAAAGATAAAACCACGTCATGCGAGATAAGTCATCAACAAAGAGCAAAAAATATCTAAAACCCTTAATAGAGAGTACATGACTAGGATCCTAGACATCAGAATAGATCAACTTAAATGCAGAACTACTATGATTATTGACTCAACTCTGAAAGGTAGCAGGATGAGTCTTACGTAACTTACAAGACTCACAATCTAAAGAAAAAATAGGGGACTCAACAGGAATAACAGACCAAAACTTTTGCACCAAAGGAGGATTCAAGCGCCAGTGTCAAAGTAAAACTGAACCAAGCTGACCTGCAACCAACCCGGTAAGGGTCACTCGATCGTTCAAATAGTATATGCCTCCTTGTTCATGTCCTGAACCAATCCTCTTCCCAGTAGACAAATCCTGAAACACACAATGAGAAGGAGAAAAAGGTTATTTTGTAGTTATTATGTTTAGTAAACTGGCTGATAGACAAGAGACTAATAGGAAATCGTGAAACATATAAGAAATCAGTAAAGGTCAAAGATAGAGTAGCTTAAACTACCACATTCCCTAATACAGGAGAATGTGTACCATCAACAATTTTAACAGAGGGGTGGACGCATGACAAATTTAATGAAGCAAACTCTTGTTTAATACCTGTCATATGGGATAAGGCTCCTGAGTCTAATATCTAGGGCTTTTAAGGAGAGACAGTATAGGCGTGCATACCTGAAGCAAATGCATTAGTCGTTGAAAGATCATTCTAAGAGAACTCTAACTGTCGGAGTCATCATACTCCTCCTATGACTCTAACTGTCAGAGTCTATCATACTCCTCCTGCGACAGTACAACCGTGAAAGAGCCAGAAAAAGCAGATGAAAAACTCTGAGGAATACCACACGGCGTAGGAGAACCAGAATCAGATGATGTGCCCACTCACGACGTTGAAATTTCTCCCAATACATTTTGAAAATGTGATTGCTATGTCCACAATGCCTGCATTGTCGGGGGCCTTTCTCAGAGGCACTCTATTACCTCCATAAGATCCACGCCCTCCTCCAACAAATCCACATCCTCGTCCTCCAAAATCACGGCCACGACCACCATCTTTGCCATGACCGAAAATCATGACATGCTACTCAATAATTGGTGCAGATAAAACATCGGATCCAATAGAGACCCGCATAACTCTCGAGAAGGTGGCAGCCAACATGAGAATACTATCTCCTCCCAGTATTTGACCTGGCACGTGATGGAATCGTAGTGTAGGACTCAAGTAAGATAGAAATTTCGATACCGCGAGATCCTAATGATATCCTCTCAGTAACAGCAGGTTGATACATCTCTAACTCATCAATAAGACCTTTGAGTTCGCCATAGAACACAGGCACAAATATGTCCTCAAACAGGCGCTCATAGATCTCAAACACCCTCGAGGGGTTCTTCTCATTACCATACATCACCTTTAATAAATCCCACATCTCCTTAACAGTAGTCAAGAATATAACGCTACCACTAATTTCTCTTCTAAACTGTTGAGCAGTCATGTCATCATAGAATAATCTCCAGTAAACCAGGTCACATAAATAGGATCTGAAGTAGAAGGTGAATCTTGAAAGAGGTGAGCCAATTTGTTTTGAGCGCCAATGAATACACGGAACGCCTGCACCCTAACAAGTAGTTGGGTCCATTCAACTTTACCGTAGTCCCCAACCATCAGAAAGGAGATCATAGTGGAGGAGGAACTTGTAGTCTCAGACATATTAGCCAGTAGATAGATCACCAAAAATCAGACAGTAGTAGCAGAAAATAGCCAGTAAGCAATAGAAACAAGCAACTTAGTTATCATATAGAGGCATAGACAGTTAGAATTGCACCAAGAAAATAATTTCTCAACCTCAAATAGCCAGATCAGATGAAAAATCAGATTTTTGAGCAGTAAACAGATCAGATCTCACCAGAGAAGTCTTGTAGAGCATCCAAATAGTCAGATCAGATGTAAAAAAAATCTGACTTTTGAGTAGTTATGGCTCTGTTTGAGACCTTTGGATAAGAATGGTGGAGGGGCAGCGCCCTTTTGGAGGATTAGAGAAAGGGACGGCACCAGTATGGGCGGCACTCTTTTGGTGACTTGGAGAAGGGGGCGACACTAGTAGGGAGAGGCGTCACTTGTTTTGGTGACTTGGAGGAGGAGGCAGCACTAGTAGGGAGAGGCGGCACTTGTATAGAGATGTGGGAGGAGGGCGGCCATGTATGAAGAGGTGGGAGGGTGATGTTTGAGGAAGAGAGGAAGAATTTTGAGAAGAAGGTGGTGAATTTTAGGGTTTGGGTTTACCTTTCTCTGATACCGTGTAAAGGAATAGAAACCCTAAAATTAAATTGATAATATTTCATAAGAGAAGGTACAAGGTATATATAGAAGACAAGGTGAGTTATATGGGTAACAACCCAATACTAACCCAACTTAACAAACACTATACCTTTGGTGCTTCATCAAAAATACTTACAAAAATACTAAAAATATAAGGGAGTATACAAAAGAAGGATGTAAGCTATTCTAGAACCAGAAAAGAAGTTCATTAAAAACCTTGCTGTCTGTCCGAAAAATATATGGAAACAATTCTAAAAATGTATTTAATGACCAGAAATAAAAAAACCAAATGGACTTTAACAGAATCATGTACAATTTAGAATTTAACACAAGAAAGAGTATAATATGATCCAAGGGAAGGATAAATGCACCTGGATTCGATTTAAAAAGGATATACGGAGAAGGAAGAAAAGCAACTCCAAAAACATCATTGAAAACCTGTTCAGCGCGTTCCCTTTTCTCTTTTAACTAAATAGTTTTTTACAATAAGTCACAGAAAGGTTTCCAATCCTGCGTTTTTATATCAATAAGAAAATATGGCAATTAAAAAGATTAAAAGTCATTATGCAGGAACCTACTTGGTCAGTTGGTCCAAACTAAGAGCAAAGAGTTCAAAGCCAAACTGTCAGGGTAATTAGTGGCTAGAGAGAGAGCAAACGAGAGAAAAGCTTCTGTAAGCAACATTGCTGAACCAATGACATCATGCAATCTGTCCAGAGCAACAAACTGCAGAAAACCTGAGAGGGATGGACAATATAGAATTAGCTATTAAGAGATTATAAACAAAGTTTGAACAAAACCCTTGAGTGAAATTTCCAGTAGCATGCAGTAGATTGAGATTCAATTGGACTCGTCAATATATGATGGTAAGAGAATGCATAACATTCGAAATTGCTTTCTTGATGAAGGCAAAGCTCACGGAAAAGTGCAACAACTAACCTAAATTTCTGTGTGTCAAAAAATGATATCCTAATTTATATAAACAATGTCATATATCATGAGTAAATTTAACAAGAAAACAAATATAAAAGACCTAACTAAAAACCTATCCTAGGGTAAAAGAAGATCAGGGCACATGGTCATTGAAAGCTAAAACTAAAGTGATCCAACATTGTGTTGTTTAAAATATAAGCTCACAGATCAGAAGGCAGAATTATAGGATACATTCTCTAACAAAACGTGCTAGAATGTAACAAGAAACTGCTAATGCATATCAGATGGGGAGCAAGTCTAAGAGAAGCTGTGCATAAATCTTACCCACATTATCAAATAAAAAGATGAATGCAAAGAATACAATAAAGGATGGTATGCATAAGCAACTTGCCACCATAAACCCAAATATGAAAAGAGAAGTTGGTCTAGCCTCACAAGATACAGGAAAAATTGAAAGGTCACATGCACAACATAAAAGTTTTCTGGAAACAATTAACATGCCATGTAAATCAGACATACAAACATAAGGAAATTGCTAAATACCAAACCTATCTAAGCATAACGGATTCAGCATAATGAATGAAGCCCACTAAAGGGAATCAAAAACACAAAGAAAATACTTGTGAAAACTTCTAGGATATGATTGAAATGAAGAACAAAAATAAATCCCAAAGACTTCTCTTTTTCTTTGATTTTTCCAACTCTTTAAAACAAATGAAGATAGATCTTTTTGGCTCTAAAACTCTTTTAAAATTTGCTTTTAAAACACTTAGAAAGATTGAAATTTTTGCTCTAAAAATTCTTGTTGAAAAACCAACTTAAATGGGGTATATATAGCCCATTTAGAAATCTGCCCGTTGGCAGCTGAAAAGTGCCAGAATGCCCTTCCAGTCGACCGGCCAATGGTCAAAAATTTGACCGTTGAGCCCAGCGGTCGACCACCCGGTCGACCGTGCCCAGAACCAGAGAGCAACGACTCTCTGGCCGGTCGACCGCCCGGTCGATCGAGCTGAATACAGAGAGCAGAACTCTCTGGCCGGTCGACCGCCCGGTCGATCGAGCTGGATACAGAGAGCAGAACTCTCTGTCCGGTCGACCGCCCGGTCGACCGGAGGCATTTCCAGAGAGCAGAGCTCTCTGGCGGTCGACCAACCAGGTCGACCGACCTCCCCAGCAAGGCTGCGTGCACGTTCTGTGCACGTCGGTCGACTGGCCCGGTCGACCGCTCACTGCTACGGTCGACCGGCCCGGTCGACCTGCAGCCTGCCAGCCAGATAGATTTGGGACTAAAAATCTTAGATTTTTATCTTTTATAAAATCCCATAAAAACACACAAATTTCACAAAAATCAGTTCATTTTATATCTTTGAAATACAAATATGTTTGAGTAAAAATCAAATCATGTTGCAAACATTTTGAACCATTTTTGTGACTTGGAAAATTTGTCTTAAACCAAAAACTGTATTTTCCAAAACTTGAATTTTGAAATAGAGATCCGATTTTTTCAAAACACATGTAAATACAAAAACATGATATTTAAACAACTTTGAATCATATAGTATATGGATAGAATCCAATATACATGAAGGTATTATATCTATGTTTTTGACATTAAATCCAAAAATAAGTTTTGTCTAAATACAAAACTCAAAACACATGAATAGTGTATCAAAATAAGTTTTTCTAAGTATATGAAGCATAGATGTATACAGATCAAATCTAATATACATTAAACCATGTAAATTTGTTTTGATTCTATCTATTCATGAAAACAAGATCGGTTAAACCGAAAACCAAAACCAAAACATGAAACGTGTGTGTTGTGAACTTGAGCATATCACACTATCTAATCTTTACAATGGATCTAAACTAAATCTTAACTAAACAAACTGAAGCCTTCTTGTAGAAGGCCGTCTCCAAGTTGACTCGATCCAAACGCGATTCCCTGAGCTTGACTCCAACCGAGTGCTAGATGTGAACTTTGACGCTCGAGCTCTTATATAACCATGTGAAAGCTCCAAAACACCTTTGTTGAAGCTAATCACCTACTAATATTTTGGTTAAATATCTGAAACTAAATATCACAAGATTATTAGTAAATTATAACTACATGAGTTAATCATCATCAAAACTAGAGTGGAAGGCCTCTGGGCCAACAGGATGGTTTGTATGAGTGGATGGTTATACCATTTGGATTGACAAACGCTCCTAATACATTTATAAGAGTAATGACTCAAGCATTGCGACCCTTCATAGGCAAATTTTTAGTTGTATACTTTGATGACATGCTCATCTGCAGTAAAAATAAGGAGCAACACTTAGACCATTTACGTCAAGTGTGTGGAGTATTGAGAAAGGAACAATTGTATGAAACCCAAAGAAATGTGCCTTTTTACCAACAAAGTTATTTTCTTAGAATTTGTAGTTTCTTCAGAAGTAGTATCCGTTGATTCTGAGAAAGTCAGAGCCATAAAAGAGTGGCCAGAACCCCAAAGCATAAGAGATGTCAGCAGTTTCATGGACTTGCCATATTTTTTCGGCGGTTTATCAAGGGATTCAGTACGATCCTGGCCTTGTTTAAAAAGTGGTGAATTCAGTTAGTCGAAGCGAGCCACTAAAGCCTTTCAAGAGATTAAACAGAAGATGATAGAAGCACCCGTCTTGCATCTACCGGATTTTTCAAAAGTCTTTGAAGTGGCATGTGACGTCTCGGGAACTGGCATAGGTGGAGTTTTAAGTCAAGAGGGTCACCCTGTAGCTTACTTCAGTGAAAAACTGAATGATGCCAAGCTAAGATACTCTGCCTATGATCAGGAATTTTATGTGGTGATTCAAGCACTACGTCATTGGCGTCAATATCTTCTCCCACAAGAGTTTGTTATTTTTTCGGACCATGAAGCTCTTAAGTACTTCAATTCTCAGAAGAAGCTTAACAGTAGACATGGTCGTTGGGTAGAATTCCTCCAAAATTATACTTACACTCTTCGCCACAAAGAAGGAGTTGAGAACAAGCTGCTGATGCGCTCAGTCGTCGTTTAGCAATTTTAACAGTATTGAGCAATCAGGTGGTTGAATTTGAGAAGATAAAAGCTGAGTATGAATTATGTCCGGACTTTTAAGAAATTTTCACTCTGTTGAAGAGCGGAACAACATGCGAGATAGATGATTTTCTTTTACAAGATGGATATTTCTTTCAATTTCGCAAGTTGTGCATCCCTCGTACATCTGTGAGAGAATTTCTTGACTAGGAATTACATGCGGGTGGTCTCACCGGTCATTTTAGACATAACAAAACTATTAAGGCTATTAAACATCATTTTTATTGGCCAAGTCTGAAAGAGTCGTTGCTAAGCTTGTTGGCAAGTGTTACACATGCCAATTAGCTAAATAGCGAAAATAAAACACTGCTTTGTATACGCCCTTGCATGTTCCAAACCGTCCTGGGGACGACATTAGCATGGATTTTGTGCTTGGACTCTCGAAAACCCTGAGAAAGCATAATTCAATACTTGTGGTCATTGACCGTTTCTCCAAGATGGCTTATTTTATTCCTTATTCAAAAACTTTTGATGCATCCCGTGTGGCCAAACTTGTTTTTAATGAAACTGTGAGGTTGCATGGACTTCCAAAAACCATCGTGTCGAACCGAGATGTCAAATTTATGAGTTATTTCTGGAAAACCTTATGGCATCAAGTTGAAACCAAAGTGCAATACTCTTCTGCCTTCCATCCCCTAATTACGATCAAACTAAAGTGGTGAATCAAAGTCTAGCTAATCTACTGCGAACTTTAGTTGGTGAACATTTTAGAGATTGGGATTTGAAATTATCTACTGTCGAATTTGCATATAACAATTCCATCAATAGGACAATAGGTATGCATCCAGCACAAGTGATGTATGGGTTTAAACCTAGACAACCAATAGATCTCATTCTTATGAATCAGTATGCTAGGACATCTGAGTCTGCATCTGCATTTACATCACATATTCACGACCTACACAAGAAAATCAGCAACAAAATAAATAAGAGTAATGAAGCCTACAAAGTCCGAGCTGATCTTCATCAAAAATTTAAGAGGTTTGAAGCTGGAGACTATGTAATGGTTCGGATTCATTCCGAACGATTTCTTCCAGGAACAGTAAAAAAATTGCATGCACGTGGAGCAGGACCTTTCGAAGTGATGAAAAGAATAAATGATAATGCATATGTTCTAAACTTCCTGAAAGTTTTGGTATTAGTCCCATATTTAATGTTGAAGATCTGGTAGCATACAAAGGTTCGGATTTCAATCCGAGTAACCCCTTGCTTAATGAGTCTACCCAAGACCTTACTTCTGAAGGACCCTCCTTACCTCGACTTTCAAATCTGACACCCTATACAGCAGAACAGATTGAAAAAATAATAGAGGATGAAATTATATCTACTATTGGTGGTGAAACTAGCCGGTATTTAGTCCATTGGAAAGGAAAGCCTGAATCTGATGACACTTGGTTGGATCGAGAGGATATGCAACGTCTGAATTCCAACGCTCTAGAGCAATACGAGAGTAGCAGAGATACCCACTCGACGGGGTCGAGTTTTCCCTATCCCGGGGAATTGATGAGGACATCAGGGCCCAGACACGATACGGACGTGTCTTTCAACGCAGGCGGCACCACCAACTTGCTAGGTCCGGACATATTGGTTCTGAAGCCAAAACATCTAGTATCTCAGTATGTATTTTAGTGTATTTTAGTGTATTTCAGTATGTATTTCAGTATTTATTTGTGTGGAGAAGTTGTAATCAGTTCTGTACTTTTTAGTAGGAGTAGTTAGTTCAATTTTGAACTGAACTAGTGGGGTAGTTGTTCAGTTTTTGAACTGAACTGGAATGGGGATGATTGAAACTGCTTAATAGCCTATTAAAGGCTTGTATGTGGTTTGTTGTGATAATGGAAAAAATGAAGAAATCTGAAATTTACTCCCTCTTGCATGTTTAGTTCTATCTTCTCTCTCTCTCCCTGGTTCTCTTCTTCTCTCCTGTGCACCCATCCTCTCTCTGGTTCTGTTCTGTTTGATTTTCCCTCTCCTCTGCTTCTCCTCTTGTGTGTTTTGTTTGTGTCCAGTAACACCACCAACACTAATCCCTTCCCTCCCCCCTTCCCTTATGTGAGCCAGTCGGCCAAGCAGCAGCTCACAGTAGCGCCAGCACCAGAACTGCAGCAAAGCTGCAATACCAAAACTGCAGTACCAGAACTGCAGCAATTGCAGCAGAATTTCAGCAACAGCGATAGTAGAAGTTGCAGAAAGATCAACAGCAGAAGCTTCAACATCAACGTCTAGCCTCTCTGCAGAGTGCAAATTACAGTAGTACCCCACCAGAACTTCACTAGCGCTCGCATCAATCCTTCGGTTGATGATTCATATCTGAAATCGAACCAAATTCCCCTCTACTAGAGTACGACAGCGAGCTCTTCGAGATCGTCTATTCAGACGGACCACTCCTACTTCATCTACACTCCGAGTGTCCCACCGGTCTTCATTTTGCTTCCGCATCAACTCTTTCCTCAGGTGATTCAGGAGCAACCTCCAGAAGATCTCTTTGAAGCCGAAAGTGATACGGAACTACCACCGTTGGAACTTCTTCAGATTTGATTTCGATCCAATCGAAGATCTCCAGGTATTTCTTTTTTTTTGGACTTTATCAGCTCTCACAATAGTAATTCTCTGTCATATTATCTTTCTGCTCGTTGTTCACATAAAGTAAGTTGAGTTGAGTGCACTATTTGTTACCTTATATCTGTCGATCAGAACATTACATGGGAGACTTGCCATCTCAGAACAATGTTATTAATCTTTCAATTTACATTTTGAATCCTGATGTATGTATACAATTTATTTACAATAAACATTAGTCACTATTTCAAGCTGATAACTTGTAGTCTAGATCGATCACCTTTGTTAGTGAAACGTGCTTCATTTACTTTGTTGCTGAGCTCTGTACATGTACACACACGTCTTACATCAAATAGGTTTTGAACAAAATTGATAACAGAATCCTAAAGGAACTTTTCAAAACAACAGATAAAGTAATAAATAAGTCCGTGAAGCAAATAACAATATCTAAGCAAAAACCTGACATGAACTGGATGTGGCTGAGTTTTGCCAGAATTTAAAACTATGACCATGCATGTAAAAAAATCAGTAGCAAATGGAACACCCTCATAGTTCTCTGCCTGAGGAATTTCTATTCAGCTGACATTGCCATTTAGTAATGTGGTTAATAAAAATATAAAGGCAAGGGAAATAAACAATCATGATACGACTTTACCATGCACGGGCATCAAATCAAATTGCTAACCTGGTATAAAAAATTGGATGAGTTGCAATTAGTGGTTGACCATAGTCAGATACATAAAGTCCAGACAGACGGCACCATCTTAATGATTCCATTATAAAAACAAAACATATAATTCATAGAAACTCCAAAGTCGATTGCAGAAATAGACATTAATCCCAAAATCAGTAAAATTGATCATAAAAACAATGCTTAACATAAGAAACACTACAAATACTGAGATCAAACACATAAAATTGGCCACACAAATTGGATAGTTATGACTGAAGGTTTATCTTAAGGCACAGAATATCTGCATCCAATAAACTCCCATCAAAATGTGAGCTGAGACAGGTGGTATATGTGTATTACATGCAAATTGTACCTGATTTGCAAACAGAGATGTCCCACAACAAAATAGAATAAAGGAGTGAAGGTGAACAATGGATTTGGTACATGGTGAGAATATCATTAGATCACTTAATGAATTAAACTGGAAGAAGCAAAGGTTAAAAGGACTGATGAGAGAGAGCCCTTGTAATAATTAACTACATCAATGGCGAACAGATCCTAGCAAAGGTTGCAAACTAATCCCAACTTTGTCGTTCAAGGAAACACAATGTGTAGAAGACATGGGAAGAATCATTAAGAAGGAAAATAGTACAAGAAATACTCAAAACACATCACTAGAAAATGGAAACCTTATGCCCAATAGGTATTCAATACCTCGGTATCCCAACTTGGTTTAAAGCATCAGAGTATAATTTGCTAGAGTTCTCTAGACTGGATTTTTCTAAGTACGACAGAGAGAGAAACAAGAAAAATTAAAATATGAAAAGGATAACCAAGCATAACTGACTATATTCATGAGATGGTTTTTTCCCTTGCAAAGGACATCATCAGAGCAAAACAAACAACAAGCTTCAATCAAATCTGATGATATTACCAGAGACTAAACAACAATTGAATGCACCAAAAGCATAACTTCAACTGAACTACACAAAAGCACGAAACAAAATCACAGAACTAGAAACAGTAGATCATGGTTTGCATATTCACAAAATAAATCCAAGTACAAAAAAGGGCAAAAGACAGATAGTTTAAAATTCACTACCTGAAATATATAGGAAAAGAAATAGAATCAAACTACTTTTTTCACCATTTAGTCAAATATAAGAAAAGTATGGACAGGCCGGTGACAGCTGCCATGATGTAGATTACTTGAATGCAGTCTATACCCTAAGGTCAAATTTGTCCATGTTAGATTGAGAAAATAGATGGTTGAACTGGAGGCTAAACTAATATATATTAAGACACTGGAGCAGATGCTAATGCAACCAACTGCACTGTTGCCCTATGAAAGTTCATAAAAGCATATCACACGGGTATAATTCATGGAGATATACTCCATATATATGTCCGCATTAAAAACAAAAAATTTCTATAAATCAATGTAAGAGGAGATCATCACCAAATACAAAAAATACACAATTATTTCCACCCCTTCAAGTGTAAGGATACAATATCCTCCAATCCTGTTTCGTCATACAATTGTCTGCACTTATCAACAAAACAAACAGGCAAAGAATCATTCATTAAGAAGACTGTTATCGTAACTGTAACAGAAATAGCATGAAGCATTCTTCCTTAGATGCATATTTGAAATTACATACATAATAACATAAATCTGCAAGCTGAAAAGACAGAATAAGTAAATCAAACATAGCCAAAAAAAGGCTTTAGAATCATACCAGGGAAAATCGATTGTCCAAACCTACACTTGAGGATAACAATCATAACATAGAAGTAGAAACAAAAGAGTGCTCTATGAAATCCCCATTCACCATATTACAAAATACATTAGAAGATAGAGTTTAAAATATAGAAATATAAGTTTCCTAATATAAGTGAAAAGCATAAGTAGAGCAAAACATAGATAAACAGACTAGCACGTGTAGACACTACCGACATGGACAAAATAACCAAGTGCTTCTCTATAATCGTACAAGTTTTGAGCACATGCCATGCACAAAAGGAAAGGAAAAAAGATCTAGAACAAGGAAGAAAACAAAAAATGATGGAAAAAAGAAAAAGTAGAACTGAATTTAAAACAAAAGCTAAAAGAAGAAATTTGGGGGATAAGGAACTTAAAAAAGAAAAAGAAAAAAATCTAGTAAGAAAAGAAAAGAGAAAATTATGGAGAAAGGGAAAAAGAAAAAATGAGTAAAAAGTAGAATGAAGAAATGAGTAAAATATAGAACAAAAAATGAACGAGAAAATCTGATAGAAAGAGGGGAAAATCTTGTGAATGAAAAAAAAAGAAAAATTCAAAAATAAAGTAAAGAAAAAACTAATGAAAAGGAAACAAGGAACTAAAAACTAGAATAAAACCAGAAAAAGAATAAAGAAAGGAACAAAGAATCTCAAAAAAAAAATCATGAAGAAAAACAAAAATAATTCTATAAAGGAAAGCAAAAAAGGAATCTCAAAAAACAGAAAAGAAAAAATATAGAAACGAGTAAAGAATTGATAATAAAGAGAAGAAAAAATTCTTTAAAAGAAAAGCACAAAAAGACTTGTAAAAAATAGAATAGAGAAGATCAAGAAAAAGAAAAAAATTTAATAAAAAGATTAAAATGTACAAAATAAAAAAAGAAGTAAAGAATTGAAAATAATAAATGAGAATACGATCAAGAAAAGAAAAAGAATTAAAAAAAAGCAAAAGAAAAAAAGTCAAATGAAAAAATTATAAAAAGAAAAAAGTTGCAAAATAAAAGGAAGAGAGAATCGGGGAGGGGGAGGGAGTGAAAGAGACGTATTGATAAACAAAGAGAGTAAAAAGGAAAGAATTTGGGAGAGAGAGTTTCCATAATTTGAAGTTCCAATTATGGAAAAGAAAAGGAAAGAATGAGAGGGAGAGAGATTGTATTAATTTTAGAGTTTCAATAATATTGGGACAATAAATAAATTAAAATAAGTAATAAAATACAAAAGGATAGGAAAATGTGTGTTTTCTTGGTCTAGTGCATGGTGAACAGAGGAATGGACGTCACATTCAGGCAAAATCTCCATCAAAGTATGTGTATATATCTCCAACACTATAAAAGCACACAATATGAAAAAATAATTTACAAGATATATAGGAAGAATATTCCAAACATACAAATAGCAAACATTCTACATAAAGAATGAACCACATAGAGAAGAATCCTTCTTAAATCAAAACATTAAGGTTAAAATGAGAAGCTATAGAAAACATTACAAGAACCCAGTTTATTTTTTTGAAGTCACACCAATAAGGAAACATAATCCTCAGCAATAAGAAAAGGACTGGGCGTAAGTCTTTCTATGACATAATCCTCTCTTCCTTGTAATAATCATGCTCGTGAATTCGATAATATATGATGGAGTGGTTATCTAGTTGACATCCAATCAAATATTTGATCAGTTCTTTCAAATATTTGATCAGTTCTTTCATGGAGCTTTCTCAACTTTGAATCATAACGCGTAGAAGACTCAATTTTGATAGGAAAAGGTGATTATAATTAGTCCTACTTTGTTATTACAATCAACAATAAACAATATTAGGAGGCAAAAAAGCATCCACTAAGGAGAATGGCACTAGAATGCAGACATTTAAAGCAAATCCGTCCCGAGAATCATTTCTTAAATTATATCCATAATTAAACATAATTGTTCAAGCAGAAAATTTTAATAAGTACAGAAAGCACAATCAAGAACAATGTTTAAAAAATCAAGAAAGTAATTTTCCTACACATACTGACAAAAGATGTTGGTTGACCAAACCAACTTGAGGCCGACAAGATCCTAACACCGACTATTCTTGTCTATATTGCACGGACACAGACACGCCGACACGGACACGATACGACACGACACCCGGACACATAACGAATTCTAGAAAGTACATAGAAAATAAAAGAATCGTATCCGATCCATGTGTCTGATACGTGTCCGACATGACACGTCCCATGTTTGAAGTGTCTGTGCTTCCTAGATTCTCGTTGATGGAATTAGAATATTCATTAAAACTAGACTGGGCTCCTATCATATCAAAGCGTTAGCAGGGCTCTAGTCAACCAACATATGAAGTTATGAACTCTGTTCATGTGTAGATTCCTAAAAAACCTCCCTTTCAAACTACAAATTATAACCACATTAGGAAAGAGAAACTAAAGTTGATACATGGAAAAATATCAGTAGTGCACAAGTAGCATGATGTACAAGGATACAAAAAGTTCTATAAAATGAATGCACGCAATTGAAAATAATCATTGGCTAAGCAGAAGAATGTTAGTTAGATGTGAAACTCAAAACAAAAGACTTATTGGAATACATTTGAAGTCACAACAATAAGGAAAGATAATGCTTAGCATGCACAAAGAACTGAGATAACATAACAGGACATAATAATAGTACAAATTAGCAAAATCGACTAGGAAAACTAAGCAACCACTGTGGAGAAATAATAACTACAAGCAAAAGACGCAATAGATATTATCAAGGAAATTAGTAACTTGCATCTAAAATAGGACAATACAGATAAGACATGATAAAAAATGCAACCAATTAAAAATATATGTATTTGGTGACCGGAGAAGATGGTGATCACATTTGACATACTCACATCTCTCAAGGACATCAGCAAACCAAGAAAAAGCCTCCGGAGAATCGACGAATATCACCATCACACTTTGATAGACTTCTTTTGGTTGCATGCCACCAATGACTGACAGAGAAACATTACAATAGTTAAAAAGAAACAAAAATATAATACACATTTTACAAGCTCAGATGATAATAACATCTGACTGGTCGACAGAAAAGGATGTTTGACCAAATACGGCATCAACATGAGGACATTTTCCCTGGCATGGACATCTGCCTACCAAAATAAAGGCTCTAGCTACACAATCAATCAGATGATATAACCAGAGACCTGAAAAGTCTCAAATGCATCAAGAACCCCTCTAGCATCAGACCTTTGCTAAATATATCCAAATTACAATGTAAAATCAGTGATCCAAAAAAGATTAGGATAATTTGTGGAACAAAGACATAAACAAAATGTACATAAAACCAATTCAAAATAGCAATTTTAAAAAAGGCATTAAGCTGAAATCTACAATTAAGAAATGAGTAAAATCATATTGTTCCGTAGAGTTCAAAGTTGAACAGAAAGATATAGGAACGAGATCACTTGACCGAAATGCTATATAATGATCCTGAAGTGTATAGGGATGACAAAGAGAAGCTTGCAACAGATAACCAGCATTAAGACTGAAGTCTGTAGAAGTGAAAATAAATGCTTGCATTTCTTGTTCACTAGCTAGGTTGAATGTGCACTACAAGCATCTGCATGCCTTCTATCAATGTGCTTAAGGGCATGCACTTCAGTAATGGAACTATATGCCACATATAATACATTCACAAGAAAACTTTGCCTGCAGATCTATGTATGAGAACATTTGCAACGCAAAATCAAGGATAATGAGTTCATTATTCATTTTTGTTCCAGTATATTTGCAATTATCGATGAACTATACTGCAAAACATTCACTAAGGAGACATACAATAAAGCGAACCCCTCTTCAGAGATATTTTGGCAATGACATACATGATTAAGCATGACTCTGGCATCAGAAAGAATTGAATAAGTATAAATTAATCATAAAAAGGCCATTAAAAATCCACTAGAAAGCAACCTTCATATACAAACCAAATATGGAAACCATTGCCCCTATGCTTGAGGGCAATACTGTCATTACACTAAATGAAAGAAAGGGTGGTTCAAGAAGAGAGTGCATTATTAGGTCTAAAAGTTTGAAAGTAACGCAAAGTATAGAAGAAACCTGAAATCAACTATGCGGCAAAAATATATACTGCAACCTATGGCGAGCCGAATTTCCATAAATAGGACTAGCATGTAAGGACATACCAACATCGAGCACTTGCCCAAGTACCATTTCTTACGGTCAAGGTTGGTCTAAAGCATGCTTGATGGAGAAGTGATTGCATTCAGATGTCAGTATCTCTCTAGGCATAGGTATGAATCTACAACACAAATAATTGGGTTGAACTCTAATCAAAGTGTTGGAGGGCCATATTCCAAGAAAAATGAAAACATTGAATGTTTGTGTGTGTGTGTGTGTTTGTGTAAATTCCTAATAAAATGTCCTTTATAACTTAACTACAAAGCATAACCACATAAAAATTGAAAAATTAAAAGATACTACCATCTTTATTATTAACATGCAAAGGCTAGGGTATGACAATGGATTTGATTTCAATGTTGACACAAATGCTTTCACTATTTTTTTTACTTCTTAATGAAATAGTTTAAATTGCATGCATTTAACAAATATTGTAGAAAAGTTAGGTCACATGCATTCCAAGTTTTTAATGAAAAGCCAAACACAACATTAATAACCAAAATCCAATATATCTTTATTTTAAATAAGCATACATTTACACATGCCTGAAAATCCAGTAATAACAGAGTCAACACGAGAAAGGGGGTGGGTATAATATAACAGTCACAGAAATACTACTTTTAGAAACTAGCATAATAAACTCGAAATCTAATTATAATAACTGCAAGTAAAAGATACTACTTTTAGAAAGAACGACAATATAGGGCCTTATCCTTAAGTTAATGGTGCATATCATAAACTAGTTGGCAGACTTAAAAGTTAGCGACCACATCATATACAAACTCCATCCATCCAAAATCAGATTTCAATTATAAAAATATTGAAACCACAAGGTTCGCCCAAGAGAGGAAGATATAACTGAAAAGCACTCCTTTTACAAGCATCAAATGAAAGATGCAGGTAATTTCTTTGATTCATGGAATTTGAACATGTCAAGGTTGTTGATTAACAAATTTATTGAATCTGTCAATTAGAGAACATGCAAGTGAGATTAATAAGGTCATAATTTTTTCATGTGGAAGCATCACCACTTCATTGCGCATACTCAAATGATGAAAAAGAATAAATAAAAACACTCTATAATCAAAATGAGGATAAACCCTAATTCAAGAAAAACATCCAAAAAATGCAAGTTACAAAATTATTTGAAAAACAAAAAAGTTAAGCCTTGATTAGGACAGCATTGGAGAGGAACCAGAACGTAGATTAGAACAATACCTGACTGGTGTTCATGAAGAAATTCAAAAGAAAATTTAATAAGCAAATATTCAACAACAAATCCAATAATTGCATGACACCAGAAAATAAAAAAATAAAAAAGGAACAAAACTTGATTAGAATTAAAGAGGAATTATAACAAGATAAGGACCTGACCTTGGATCGTTGCCGATCCCTTCATCTCACATAGTCAGCACAATAAAAATCAAAATCCTAATTCCAATTAAACACAAACTTGTTGGAGATTCGTGGACAGAAACTCTAATTACAAGAGAAAAGGTCAGAATTAAATTAGGATCAGATCGTGCCAGCGAAAAATAGAAAAGGATCAATTAAACCCTAATTTTCGAAGAAATGATGAAGAAATAATAAAGAAACTCACCTTGATTGAATCTGGGCCTGATCCCTTCACCTCCCCGTTCTATCTTCGAGTGAGGCTCCAATTTGAAATGGAGGGGGGCGGGGGTGAGAGTTTATAGAAGAGAAAAGCGTGCAGCGGTGGTCTTTTCTACGTCAAGACGACGCGACGCTGTTAGAAACGCGTACGGTAGTGCACGTATAGAAAAGATTTTCTTTTCTCGTATAAGATACGCGTATATAGAGAAGAGTTTTTATCTCAGACTTCACTCAAAAGAAAAATATTAGTCAAGTGATTTTTATCATATATGTCCCTCAGTTTTTGTGAATTTATATTATTTCTCCTTTTCTTATTAATATGTTTTATTCTTGTAATTTTAACTTACTTTGCAAATGTATCATTTTCCTATTAAGCAATTAACTCACATTAAAAACCAAAAAGAAGGAAAAGTTGGCCTCAGGTAACTAGTTATTAGGAGCATTAACAAGTGTTCTCATAAAAAATTGATCAGGGAAAAAATAAAAATTAAAAATGCTGAATGAAACAAATACAAAATGGCAATCTCCACTCCCGTCTCATGACTCATGTCTTCGTCTCACTTCCTCCTTCCTCACATCTCTGTTTCCGATTTAATTTGAGGAAAAAGAAAAAAAATGGAAGCTCCTTTCACAAAAAAAAATATTACAAAAAATTCAGAACAATTTTTACCTCCATTATTTGCTCTCAAACTTAACATAGTACACAAATATCCCTCTCATGAAATTCCTTCTCGAGTTGTTCCAACTTATGATCACTCAACTTAAAAGCTTATTTTTAATTCAGTATCTGCTCAAAATTAGTTATAATAAAAGAGATGCTCACATGTCCAGGTAACGTGGTGATAAATTGTTAATTGGAGTATATCCAAGAATTTTTGATTTGATCACCAATAATATGAGCAAGACAGCAACATCGAACATCAAATTTGTAGATAATTGAGAGCGAGGCATGCGATGAACAAGCAACAACCTCTCCTCTACATATTTTTTTAAGAGGATTCCAACCACAAGCAATGAACATACAATGATACAATTCACATTTTGCCTCTTCAAAACATGCAAATTATTTATGGTGAAGGATTAATATGAAGAGGCAACAGATAAACAAATAAAGTGAGAGAGAATTTTTTTTTTTTTTTTTTTTTTTTTTTTTTTTTGGGGGGGGGGGGGGGGGGGGACACATCTTGTTCCATTTTGTTCTACTGTTAAAAACCATTAAAAGGGGGGGGGGGGGACACATCTTGTTCCATTTTGTTCTACTGTTAAAAAATCATTAATCTTTGAACTCAAAGAAAAGAGAGTAAACAAACTCCAAATCACTTGATTTTTTATATATGTATGTCTTAAAACATGAAGATGATAATGTGTGATCGGATTGTGGAAAAAAAAATCGGGATGTTGGAGTTTTAAGTTGCCTCCTTAGATTGTAATCTAAGGAGACCTACTAGGAACACTTTACCCATATATATATACATATATGTATGTATATATACATACATATATGTATGTTAATATATATATATATATATCACACACACACACACATATATGTATATGTATATGTGTGTGTGTATGTATGTATGTGTGTGTGCGTGTGTATACTGTTTATGTCCAAAATGTATCCATATATACTATTTCTTTTTAAGATTTTGCGTGTATCCTTGTATTCATGTCTTACTCTGTCTATGTCCCACGTCCATGTCTGTGCAATATAGAAGCATATGACACCAAGTTACAGACATTTCTCTAGAAAAATAAGGAAAACAATTTGAAGTGTGTAAGCAATTGTTGGATAAACACATGCACTGTATCATGCATAGATTAACACGACAAATTTTTAGCATGGAGAATTATCCTACACAACGGCTTTTAACGTTAAGAATGTACAGAATCAGAAGATTTTCAACCTTGGAAATACCGCCTAATGAATAGGAGTAGAACATCCAAAAACTACAGAAGTTTGGCAACATAAGAACCCTTCTTAACAACTACCTTTAAGTTTCTTATATTTACACAACAAATCCTAAAATCCATAAAGCATAAGAATAAATCACAAAACTAGGCGTGCACAAACATAACTCCCATAAAAGAAAATGCTGACTGCTTTATCAGTTTTCACGACCCTTATGAAAACTTGAACTGTACCCATGGTTCCTCAAGAAGAAACCTAACATACTACACATCAACTTCCATAAGAAACAGATTACACTCTAAAAAGAGCTAGTCATCAAATCATATAGCATTAACAGAGTAAACAAGCCTTATCTCAGGTCTTTTACTGGAAAGTAACAAGTTAGAACTTCCAATCACCGGCTGCGTTGGGATCTCATAAAAGTATGAATAGGGGTACGTAGCTGGTGTAGTACATGTGAATTATAAAATGTATATTTTGGCTACACGAAGAAAAGGATGTCTTGAGTATATAAACTTAAAAAAAAAAAAGGAAAATGAAGGACAACAATACAGAGACAATATGTGTATAAATTACCAAACTAGATGGGTACCAACACTTCAAACATAATGAAACCGAACACCAGTAGGTGCCACTTTTACATAACATATTTACTCTCGAAGAAATATTTCAAATAATAGATCAAAAATTGAAGTGATAAAGAAAAGCAGACTTGTAAGAGATTGATTTTCTAAGTTACACAAAAGAAAACAAGCTGTGGATACAAGTACATGTATTTTAAAATTTCTCAAAATCCATTCATCAATTGGCTGCAAATTGAATGGCAGCTCACGATAGAAAAAAAAAATAATCCATGGATAAAAACTAAGAAGCTTTCAGAACATATACTTGTCTGTCCACATACATTTTATGATGTGCTGATCAATTTGGATAGTTCGAAAGAAACTTTCAAAGAGCACAGTCAAAGGTATAACATACCTTAAACTATCACAAGTCCGCATTCCATATTTAGCTAAACCCACTGAAAGCGGATAAAAAGTGATAACACAAAGCAGGACAAAATGGATGGATGGTCAGAGTAGGTGATGCTTTTATTTGAGTTCAGGCACGGGTATAATCCTTTTCCTGAAACAATGATAAATTGGTAGAATTAGAATGCATGCAAGAAGAAGCCGCACCTTGTTTCCTAAGGTGAGCCAACTTAGAGTTAATCAAATGCACAATAAATGGCTGCTTTAGCATATTAGAATATAAAAAGTTTTGACAAAATGATAACAGATTTCTAAAGGAACTTTTTAAAACCACAGATAAAAAGTATTAAATAAGTTCGTGCAGGGACAAATACCTTAACATCCTCAAATTAAAAGAAAACCCGACATGAACTGACGTAGGTGAGTTTTACCAGAATGTAAAAAATTCAATAGCAAATGAACACCCTCATGGTTCTCTGCCTGAGGAATTTCTATTAGGCTGACATTGCCACATAGTAATGTGGTTAATAAAATATGAAGGCAAGAAGAATAAACAATCTTGATATGACTTTACCATGCACAGGCATCAAATCAAATAGCTAATCCTAGTACAATAAATCGGATGAGATGCATTAAGTGGTTGACCATAATCAGATACAAAAAGTCCCACAAATAACATCATCTTAATGATTCCATTATAAAAACAAAACTTATAATTCATATAAACTCAAAGGTTGATTGCAAATATAGACATTAATCCCAATACCAGTAAAATTGATCATGAAAACAATGCTTAACAAAAGAAACATTGACCCTGTAGTTAAAAAGAAAATAGATATTAAGCAAACTTAAAGCAGATACCAGATATCTACCATCATAAAGCTAATCCTGAACCACATAAAAGAAAACAGATATCAAGCAAAATTAAAGAGGATACCAAAAATCCACCATCATAAAAGCTAATTCCGAATCACTAGAATCAATCACTAATATGGTGCTTCAGAAATGACAAGCGATATCAGTCAAGAACAAAAATGAAGATCAAGCAAATGTAAAGGGGATCATGAAATCTAGCATTAGCCAAAAGGAGAATCTGTAGATTACAGCCATAATGAACTTCAACAGCAAGTCTAGTCACTACAAATACTAAGATCAAACAAATATAAAAATGGAACACAAATTGGATAGTTATGACTAAAGGTTTATCTTCGGTAAGCCACAGAATATCTGCATACAATAACCAACAACACACAAAAACAACAACTAAGCCATTTGTCCCAAGTATTTGGGGTAGGCTAAATGAACCAAAAGAGAATTACGCCGGATCGGGCACATGGATCAGCTTTCTCCACTCATTCCTATCGAGCAATATGCCTTCACAAAGCCCCACCCCACCTGAACCGCATAAAACACGAACCTGAACTCATATCCGCACCCACCCTGAAACCCGAGCTTTCACCAATATTTATATTTTCAGAATATATATGTAACACGTCTTTGATCTCACTGTTCATCTCATTGGAACAATGGTTGAATTAGTTTGAAACCCCATGTATAAAGAAAGAAGATAGCATACCTCACATATATTAGCAAAGAGAATTTCTGTATAAGCTTTGTTTGTCAGTTAGTAACTTTGCATTTTAGCAAACAGTAGGAAATTTTGTATGAGTGCTTCATGTTTTTGCATGAACTTCTGTTAACTAAGGATGAGAATGTTTGAAGGAGTAATTATACATATTTAGCTTGTAATATTTACTTTTTAAATATTGAGTGGTTGTAAATTAAAAGGATATGAAGCAATTTATAGTGAGACGTGTTTTACTCGGCTGATTATAAAATGTTTATTTATGTAGTAATTATTATGTTATATTTTGTGTATTGGAATATAATTGTATAAATTAGGTTGCATGTTTAAACTAGAGCCCAAATTATAAGTAATAAAAGAGAGAAATAAAAGCCCAAATCTGAAACTCGTAAAAGACCGAACTGACCTGTCAAACCCGTAACCCAAATTTACTCTAACCTGTTTGTTGGGTGTTCGGGAAAGTAAGTAGTGAAACCCATCGGTATGGACAGGTTTCGGGTTCAGGGTTCCATAAGAGGGCCGGGTATAAAATTCCCAGAAACCTGTTCGACCCCACCCATTTTCACGCCTACTTAATGCCAAAGCCAAGTCCAAGCATTATCACTGTCCAATCAACCCACTGTAGATCCTCAAAGTAAGTCAAGTAAAACTATAACTAAAACATTCTGGTTCTTCTTACCTTCGAAGGCAGGTGTGTCTAGGCTAGCACCACACTGATACATTCAGATGATTGAGAGGGAAGCTAGAGTTTACCAAACTTGATAGAGAACCAACATATTAGATGTCCATAGGCGGACCGGTTCCACCATTGCAGGATAACTACTGAATCAATGACGGACAAGTTGACTAACAACCTTGTAAGTGTGTTTCCTCATGTGTATCCTTCTTTCTTTAGCTTCTCCCACAACATGTTGTGGAAAGCGAAGTAGGAATAAAGCGGCATGATCAGGGTGGCTTCAGGGCTTAGGAATAAAAAGATCTAGGTCTTTTACAAAATAAAAAAAATAAAACAATAATAGTAATAAGTTAAAAAGGAAGGAAAAATAAAAATATCAAAAATTAAATAACTAATAAGGCAATTGAAATATTAACACTAAAACCTTAAAGATAACACTAAATATAGAACACAATACATAAAGTGCGAGAATCCAATAGAAACTACTACTAAAAAATAAATACGTTTACAATTGAGAGAAATACTACTGAAAAAAAGAAAATTTTACAGAGTACTGAAAGTCTATCTCCGACCAGGAATGGCATGGATGTAGGAAAATTTTACTTGTAATCAAAATTAAGAAGCATGGTGCAATAATGAAATTTAACTTATAAAAAACCCTAATATGTAACTCGACAAACTGGATTACTTAAGATTCGATGCATCCTGGGCATCCGTAAGAATTAGGGTTAGAATGGTAACAAATTAGATCTGGCACTACAAATCAATGGTCCAATGTCACAATGTACATGAAGGTTCCATGGAAGATGGGGTGACAGAATGTGAGCTGAGACAGTTGGTATATGTGTAGTCAACGCAAATTGTACCTGATTTGCAAAAAGAGATGTTCCACAACAAAAGGGAATAAATGAGTGAAGGTGAACAATGGATTTGGTACATGGTGAGAATATCATTAATAACAAATTCACATAGATCAGTTAATGAATCAATCTGGAAGAAGCAAAAGTTAAAAGGACTGCGAGAGAGCCCGTATAATAATTTACAACATCAATGGCGAAACAAATCCCAGCAAAGGTTGCCAACTAATCCCAAGTTTTTTGTTTAAGGAAAAAAAAACAAATCTGTACAAGGCACGGGAAGAATCATTAAAAGGGCAAATAGTACAAGAAAGACTCAAACACATCATTAGAAAATGGAAACCATATGCCCAATAGATATTCACTACCTCGGTATCCCAACTTAGTTTAAAGCATCAGAGTATGATTTGCTAGATTTTTCTAGACTGGATTCTTCTGAGTACGGAAACAGAGAAACACAAGAAAATTAAAATAGACTCCCAAGCATAACTGATTAGAAACATCTTAAATTGGTTGATTGAAAAAGATGGTGAACAGCACTGACATATTCATGAGATGGTTTTCCCTTGCAAGGACATCAGTGGAGCAAAACAGACTTCATGTTTCTATCAAATCTGATGATATTATCAGAGACTAAACAAAGCTAGGATGCACCAAAAGCATAACTTCAACTGAACTACACAAAAGCACGAAACAAAATCTCATAATTGGAAACAGTAGCTCAAGGATTGCATATTCAGAAAATAAATCCAATCCAAAAGGGGCAGAAGAAAAATAGTTTTAAAGTCGCCACCTGAATCTATAGGAAAAGAAATAGAATCAAACAATTTTGCTCACCATTTAGTCAAATTTAAGAAAAGTAAGGACAGGCAGGTGACTGCTGCCATCATGGAGATCACTTGAATGCAGTGCTATCTAACCTGAGATCAAATTTTTCCATGTTAGATTGAGAAAATAGATGGTTAAACTGGAGGCTAAACTATTAAGACACTGGAGCAAATGCTAATGCAACAAACTTCATTGTTGCCCTATGAAAGTGCACAAGAGCATATCGCACAGGTGTAATTAATGAAAATATACTCACACATACATCTGCACTAAGAAAAATTGTCATAAATCTATGTAAGAGGAGGTCATCACCAGATACAAATAAATAATACATGATTATGTCCACCCTTTCAGCATAAGGATACAATATAAAGAAAGAAAATATCTAGAAAGAAAAGAGACAAAAGAATGTGGGAAAAAAGTTTTAAAAAAACTAAAAAAAAGAAAAGAAAGAATTAATAAGTACAATAGTATTGGAAATCGAAAGAAAGAAATTTTAAAAAAATGAAATAAGAAAATCTTGAAAGAAAAAGAACATTAATAAAAATGAAACAAAAGAATTTTCCAAAGGAAAAAAATTAGAAAACCAAAAGGAGAGAATGGGGAAATAAAGTATAAGGAATAGGTCAAAAAAAACAAATAAGTATTGGAAAACATGAAAAAATAAGTAAATATATAAATGTTGAAAAAAAATAAAATAACAAGTTAGAAAAAAAACCAAGAAAACATAAGAAGAAAGAATAAAAATACAATAAAAAAGAAAATAAAAAAAGTATAACTGAATCAGAATAAATAAAAGGTTGGAAAAAACAAAAGAAGAATTAGAAAAGAAAAGAAATATTCAGTTATAAACTACAAAACCCAGACAAAAAGATAAAATGCAAAGGAAAAAAAAATAGAACATTTAGAAAACATAAAACAATGAAAGAAAATTTCTGAAAGAAAATTAATAAGAAGCTGAATAAAATGGAAAATATCTAGAAAGAAAAGAAAAGAAAAGAAAAGAAAGAATTTGCAAAAAAAAGAAAGAAAGAATCTGCAAAAAAAGAAAAGAAAGAACAAAAAGTACAACAACATAAAAAAAAAATAAGAAAAAAAATAAGGAAAAGTGAAAAGAAACAAACTGTGTATGACAAAAAGCAGCAAAAGAATGTGAAAAAAAGTTTTAAAAAATCTGAAAAAAAGAAAAGAAAGAATTAATGAGTACCATAGTATTGGAAATCGAAAGAAAGAAATTAAAAGAAAGAAATAAGAAAATCCTGAAAGAAAAGGAAGATTAATAAAAATGAAACAAAAGAATTTTCCAAAGGAAAATATTTAGAAAACCAAAAACAGAGAATGGGGAAATAAAGTATAAGGAATAGGTCAAAGAAAACAAATAAGAATCGGAAAACATGAAAAAAATAAGCAAATAGAAATATTTACAAAAAAATAGAACAAAAATGTAAAAAAACAAAAAAGACGAAAAAGAAAACAAAGAATATATAAATTGCTGAAAAAAATAAAATAACAAGTTAGAAAAAAAAAAACATGAAAACAATAAGAAGAAAGAATAAAAAATACAATAAAAAATAAAAAAAAATAAAAAAAGTATAACTAAATCAGAATAAATAAAAAGTTGGAAAAAACAAAAGAAGAATTAGAAAAAGAAAAGAAATATTCAATTAAAAACAACAAAATCCAGACAAAAAGATAAAATGCAAAGGAAAAAAATAGAACAGATTTAGAAAACATAAAAACAATGAAAGAAAATTTCTGAAAGAAAATTAATAAGCAGCTGAAAAAAATGGAAAATATCTAGAAAGAAAAGAAAGAATCTGCAAAGAAAAGAAAGATCAAAAAGTACAATAGCATAAAAAAATAAATAAGAAAAAAATAAGGAAAAGTGAAAAGAAACAAATTTGTATGACAAAAAGAAAAGGAAATCAAAGAATCAAATAAAAAAAAATGAAAGGATAAGTATATGGAAAGAAAAGAAAAAAATAAGTAAAAAAATAAAATAAAAAAGTCTAGATAAAAATCAAAGAAGGAATTGAGAAAGGTAAGCAGAATAGTGAAGGACTTGGGGCACCATCCCAAAAAGACTAGCCTTCTAGACGGAGTTACCCAAATCCTTATATACGCAAGACCATCCCCACGTCTAGCCGATGTGGGACTATTTGTTCGACTCAAATCCCAACAATCCCCCCTCGAACAAAGAGTCTCCCCTGCAAGCTCAACTATCTTCACACTGGAAGATCAAATACTCCATCGAGATTCAACTCTTCACTGCGTGGGAGCCGCACGCCTTATGTGAAGTACCAACTGCAGTTGGTTACTCCTCTATACTAAATGACAGACCGCGTGACATGCGTGCGCCCATGGAAAGGAGCATCATTGCCAAATTTCTCGAGAGCCCAACATTAGCTTCACAGGGGCCTATTGCGCCTTTTGTGCCAGTAAGGTGGGCAGGCCCATTGCGCCTTTGCGCCATTGGGAATCTACATCGTCAAACATCACCCACACACACGACTAAGTTCGGGGCATGACTCTGATACTAACTTGAAGGACTTGGGGCACCATCCCAAAAGACTAGCCTTCTAGGTGGAGTTGCCCAAATCCTTATATACCCAAGACCCCCACGTCTAGCCGATGTGGGACTATTTGTTCGACCCAAATCCCAACAAATAGACTCAAAGAAAAAGAAAAGAAGGAACAGAAAGAATCTAAGAACATAAAAGAAATTGTAGAAAAAAAGAAATAAACAAAAATGAAGAAAAGAAGAAAAAGAAACTTTAAATCTAAAAGAAAAGAAAGAACTCAAATTTAAGTGGAATATAATAGGGAAAAAAAGAAAAGAAAAAAGTGGTAAAAGGGAAAAAGGAGTGGAAACTAATAAAAAAGAAAATTAATAAAAAGTCTAGAAAGAAACGAAAGAAGAATCGAAAGAAAAGGAAATAAAAGTGAATAGAAAGAATCACCAAAAAATTATAGAAAAAAATAATAAATCGGGAAATTAAGATACAACAAAGTCAATTTTGGGCAAAACAGCGGAAAAGAAACAATCATAAAAAAGAAGAAGAAAAGGACGAAACCAAAGAGATAATAGAAAAAAAAGAAATAGAACAAAACCTGAAACAGAAAATTTAAAAAGAATAAAGTAGAATAAGGAATTATAAACCGTGAAACAAAAAAGAAAAAGAAAGGAAAGGAAAAAGATCTAGAAAAAGGAAGAAAACAAAAAAAATAGCGATAAAAGAAAAGAGTAGAACTGAATAAAAAAATAAAAGAAAAATATGGGGAAAACATAACTAAAAAAGAAAAAAAATCTACTATGAAAAGAGAGGAGAAATTTCTGGGAAAAGAGAAAAAGTAAAAAATGAGTGAAAAGTAGAACAAAATAAATGAATTAAATGTAAAACAAAGATAAACGAAGAAATCTGAAGAAAAAGAAAAAGAATCTATAAAAAAAAAATCTGGAACAAAAGAGAAAAGAAAGATTCAAAAAATAAAGAAAGAAATAACTAATGGAAAAGGAAAGAAGGAACTAAAAACTAAAATAAAACCGGAAAAAGAAGAAAGGAAAAGAACGAAGAATCTTAAAAAACAAAGAATCATGAGGAAAAATGAAAATAATCTATAAAGGAAAAGAAAGAAGAATCTCAAAAAATATATATATAATACAAAAAAAGAATTGAAAATAAAAAAAGTACAAATTATTTACAAGAAAAGCACAAAAAGACTTGAAAAAAAATAGAGTATACAGTAGATAAGGAAAAAGAAAAAAAACTAATAAAAAGATTAAAATGTACAACATAAAAAATAAATAAAGAAAGAATTGAAAAGAATAAAGGAGACTGCAGTCAAGAAAAGAAAAAAGAATCAAAGAAAAACAAAAGAAAAAAGTCAAGGAAGAAAAATGGTAGGAAAATTCGTGTGTGTGTGTGTGTTATTGGTCTAGCGCATGGTGGAACAGAGAAATTGGTGGTCACATTTAGGCCAAATCACCATCAAAGTATGTGCTATAAATCTCCAACACTATGAAGCAGACAATATGAAAACTAAATTTAGGAGAGATATATATATAGGATAAATATTGCGAACATACAAATAGCAAACATTCTACATAAAGAATGAACCTTTAGATAAGAGTGATTCTAAACCAGAACATTAAGGTTAGAATGAGAAGCTGTAGAAAACATTTACAGGAACACAGTTTTTTGAAATCACACCGATAAGGAAACATAATATTTGGCAAGAAGAAAAGGACTGGGCATAAGTCATTTTATGACAAAATCCTCTCTTGCTTGTAATAATCTTGCTTGTGAATTTGACAATATATCATGGAAGTGGATATCTTGGTTGACATCATCCAATCATAAATATTTGATCAATTCTTATGCGAAGCTCTCTCGACTTTGAATCATAACGCGTAGAAGACTATTTAGATGGGAAAAGGTGATTATAATTGGTATTAACTTGTTGTTACTGTCAACAATAAACAATATTAGAAAAAAGACCACTAAGGAGGTTGGCACTAGAATGCAGACATTTAAAGCAGACCCTTCTCAAGAAACATTTTTGAAATCACATCCATAATTAAACATAATTCTTCAAGCAAAAAAAAAAAATCAAAAGCACAATCAGGAACAATGCTTAAAAAAAAAAAAAAAAACCCAAGAATGTAATCTTCCTGCATATACTGACAAAAAAAGTTGGCTGACCAACCAACTTGGAAGACAGCAAGATCTTAACACAAACTGTTCCATTGACGGAATTTGGAACTCCATTAGAACTAGATTGGGCTCCTATCATATCAAAGTGTTTGCAGGCTCTAGTCGACGAATATATGAACTCTGTTCACGTGTAGATTCCTAATAAAACTTCCTTTCAAACTAGAAATTATAACCACATTAGGAGAGAAAGACTGAAGTTAACACACATGGAAAAATATTAGTAATACACAAGTTGCATAGTATCAAGGATACAAAAAGTTCTATAAAATGAATGCACTGATTGAAAATAATCATCGGCAAAGCCGAAGAATGTAGTTAGATGTGAAACTTAAACAAAAGATTTATTGGAATGCATTTGAGTCACAACTTTAAAAAAAGATACTGTTTAGCATGCACAAAGGACATACTTAACATAACAGGACATAGTATCAAAACAAATCAGCAAAATCAACTAGGAAAACTAAGTAACCCCCTGTGGAGAAATAACAACTACAACTAAAAGACGCAACACATATACCAAGAGATTAGTAACTTGTATCTAAAATAGAACATCCACATAGGACAATATATGTATTTGGTGACTGGAGAAGATGGTCACCTTTGACATACAGAAGATTTTCTCATGCAAGGACATAAGCAGACCAAGATAAACCCTTTGAAGAATCAACGAATATCACTGACACTTGGACTTCTTTTGGTTGGATGCCACCAATGACTGAGAGAGAACATTACAATAGTCCAAAACAACTAAAATATAATACACGATTTACAAGTTCAGATGATTAATAGCATCTGACTGGTTGACAGAAAAAGATGTTTGACCAATTTGGCATGTCATGAGGACATTTTCCCTAGCACGAACATCAGACAACCAAAATAAAGGCTCTAGATACACAATCAATCAGATGATATAACCAGAGACCTCAAAAGCTCAGATGCACCATGACCCCTAAAGCATAGGACCTTTTCTAAAAATATCCAAATTACAATGTAAAACCAAATCTGGAAAATATTAGAATTATTCATGGAACTAAGGCATAACAAGATGTACATAAAACCAGTTCAAACAGCAATTTTTAGAAAATGCATTAAGCTGAAATCTAAGAAATGAGTAAAATCATATTGTTGCATTAGCTTTCAAAGTTGAACGGAAAGACAGATGTAGGATCGAGATCACTTGACCGAAATGCTATACACAATTGTCATGGACTGTACATGGATGACAAAATATATGCTTGCACTCGAAAACCAACATTAAGACTGTGAAGTCCGTGGGAGTGAAAATAAATCCTGGCATTTCTTGTTCACTAGAGAGGCTGAATGTGTACTACAAGCATCTGCATGCTTCTTATCATTGTGCTTCAGGGCATGCACTTTGGTAATGGACCTATATGCCGCATATAATGCATTCACAAGAAAACTTTGCCAGCAAATTTATGCATGAGTTGTAAGACAAATTCAAGAATAATGAGTTCATAGTTCATTTTTTTGTTTATAGTATAGTTGAAATTATCGATGAGCTATACTGAAAAACATTCACTAATGAGATATACAATAAATCGATTTTGGAAATGACACATAATTAAGTGTAACATAAAAAAGCAACCCATATGCAAACCAAAGATGGAAACCATTTACCCCATGCTTGAGGGCAATACTGTCATTATACTGAATGAAAGAAAGGGTGGTTAAAGAAGAAAATGCATTATTAGATCTAAAGTTTGAAAGTGAGGCAAAGTAAAGAAGATGCCTGAAATCAACTGTGGCAAAAACATATAAGTTGCAACCTGTACTGTCACTGCATTGAATGAAAGAAAGTGTGGTAAAGAAGAACATGCATTATTAGATCTAAAAGTTTGAAAGTGAGACCAAGTAAAGAAGATGCCTGAATAAAACTATGTGGCAAAATATATAAAACTGCAACCTATGGTGAGCCAAATTTCCATTAATAGGATTAGCATGCAAGGACATACCAACATCGAGCACTTTCCCAAGGCACTTTTCTTGTGTTCATGGTTGGTTTAAAGCATGTTTGACGTGGAAGTTGAGTGATTATTCAGAGGTTAGTATCTCTCAGAACATAGGTATGAATCTACAACACAAATAATTGGATTTGACTCTTAGCAAAGTGTTGGAGGGACGTATTCCAAGAAAAAAGAACACACTGTAAGTGTGTATGCATTCCTGACAAAATATCATTTATAACAGAGCATAACCACATAAAACCTGAAAAATTAAAAGATATTAACATCTTTAATACTATCATGCAAAGCCTAGCATATGACCATGGATTTGATTCAATGTGTGGACACAAACGGTTTCACTATTTATTTATTTCTTAATGAAATAGTTTAAATTGCATGAATTTAATGAAACATAGTAGAAAAGTTTGGTTACATGTATTCCAAGTTTTTAATGAAAAGCAGCACACAGCAAAGCCAGACACAGCCAAACACCTATATATCTTTATTTTAAATAAGCATACATTTACAGCGTGCCGGAAAATTCGGTAATAACACATTCAACACAGAAAGCGGGTGGGTATAATATAACAAAGTCCCAAAACACAGTCACAGAACATGCTACTTTTAGAAACTAGCATAATAAACTACAAAACTAATTAGAAATATCTACAAGTAAAAGATACTACTTTTAGAAAGAATGACAATATAGAGCATGTAGCTTTAACTTTATGGTGCATATCATAAACTAGTTGGCAGACTTACAAGTTAGTGACAACATCATATACAAACTCCATCAATCCAAAATCAGATTTCAATTACAAAAATATTGAAACCACAAGATTCCCCCGAGAGAGGAACACGTTAGTGAAAAGAACTCCTTTTACATTTATCAAATGAAAGGTGCCGGTAATTTCTTTGATTCATGGAATTTGATTTCTTAATTTAAAAAGACCGAGTATAAAGGAACATGTCAAGATTAGAGAACAAAACATGCCAAGGTCGTTGATTACTAGATTTTCAATTGAGAACATGCAGGTGAGATTAAATAAGGCCGTGATTTTTTTCACTGGAAGCATCATCACTTCATTGTGCATACTAAAATCACAAAAAAGAATAAATAAGAACAGATAAACCCTAATTTGAGAAAAATATCCAACAAATGCAAGATCGAAGATTAATTTTAAAAAAAACACAAAGCCTTGATTAGGCCAGCATTGGAAACAAACCAGAACATCCCCTGATTCGACGTTCATGAAAAAATTCAAAAGAAAAAAATAAATATTGACCAAAAATACAGTAATTGCAAATCCCAAAATAAAAAATAAAAACAAACAAAACTTGATTAGAGTTAAAGAGAAATTACTACAAGATTAGGTCCTGACCTTGGATTCGCTATCGATCCCTTCATCTCCTCCCATCAACACACTAAAGATCAAAACGCTAATTCAAAATATCCAATTAAACACTAACTCTGAAGAATTATGTACAGAAAACCCAAATTACAAGAGAAAAGGACAGAATTTAGTTAAGAAAGTAAGATTAGATCGTGCAAGCAAAAACGAGAGTAGGACCAATTAAACCCTAATTCAAAGAAATAATAAATTAGAAATTTACCTTGATTAAATCTGGGGATGATCCCTTCATCGCCCCTTTCTCTCTTCGAGTGAGACTCTGATTTAAAATCGAGATGGCCGGGAGAGGGGCGCCTTATTCATAGAGTCTTACTGCGGCGGAATTTTGCTGCGTCAAAACAACGCTGCTAATTGCGAAAAAATGAACGAAATTTGATCAGAATTAAAGAGGAATCATAACAAGATTAGGAAATGACCTTGGATCCTTCATCTCCTCTCGTACTAAAAGTCAAAACCCTAATTCCGATTAAACACTAACTCGACGGAGATTTGTGGACAGAAAACCCTAATTACAAGAGAAAAGAACAAATTTTAACTAAGAAAAGTAGGATTAGGATCGTACCAGCAGAAACTAGAGAAGGATCAATTAAACCCTAATTATCGAAGAAACAAGAAAAAGAGAAACTCACCTTGATTGAATATGGGCCTGATTCCTTCACCTCCCATTTTCTCTTCGAGTGACTCCGATTTGAAATCAAGCGGGCGGGGGGAGAGCCCAATTTATAGAGAAAAGAATGCGGCGGTGGTTCTTGCTGCGTCAAGACAACCACGCGGCAAGAAACGCGTACAACGAATACGCGTCTAGAAAAAATACGCGTGTATGATACCCGTATAGAAAAGAATTTTTTCTTTTGGGGGAAAATTAGATATGTTTTTTCCACTAAAAAAAAAAAGATGTTATTCAAACGGGATTTTAGTATTCATGTCCTTGGGATTTTATAAACTAGATTATTATCACGTGTTAAGGGAAAAGAATCAACATCTTGATGAAAAAAAAATTAAATATAAAAACAATTTAGATGCATTAGAATGTTAAACTATAATATAAACCCAAAATAAAATTATAGAATTCATGAACTAAGTAGTCAAACAATTAATTAAATAATATTTAATTTGAATGATATATTAAAAGGCATGAAAATAATTGAAAGCTATTAAAGAGTGAGACCAATATAATAATAACATTCGATAAGAAAGTGATGTTAGTTTTAAAGTTACTTTTTATTTTAATTTTTGATTTGTTAGATTAAATGTTAAAACATGTAAAGAGAGACATATAAGAGAAGGGGTCGCGAGGCAAATATTGTGACTTTAGAGTTTGCATTATAATAATAGAAAGAATTATATATTCTCTTTGCCTTGTTAATATTTTGCTATATGTCTTTGCATTTTTAAATATTTTTGCAATTGTGTCCTTTTTCTAATAAGGAGTTAACTCACATTAAAAATATCAAAGCAATCTCCAGTCACATCTCATAATTCATTTTTCTCACTTCTCCTCCTTCGCCTTTGTGATTTCAATTTGAGAAAAACATAAAAATTGACAACTCGTTTAAATCACAAAAAATATAAAAATTATGTTCAAAAATAGAAGATACATATGGAGATACATAAAAGTTAAGGAGAAATATGTAAATCTAAAATAATACAAAGGCATCTTTTTTCAAAATGTTACCCATATAGTTTGAAATCAGCTGACACCTAAGCTAGAGAATTCAGAAATTTTGCACTAAGAGCGAACGAAATAGCTCAAGAATAGTTGCAATGGGGTTTCATTGTTTTGTGAAGGCCAGATAAATTTTTAGTGTTTTTCGAATCCTAAATATATTTTGAAATTTTAATTTGCATAATTTAAACTTTTTTTTGTTGGTTTATATATAAATCAGAAAAGATATGTAAGAATGTTTAGAATAGTATTTCAACAAAGTAATAGCATTTCAAAAAGAATACTCACACTACAAAGTAGTAGTACTATTTTTACTCAAACAGTTAGAATATATCTACCTGTGATCTATTTGACGCCATCTCAATCACGTTAAAGATTGTGGAGCCCATACTTTGGGCTTGTTTGTTTCGCCATAAAAGGTCGTAAGTGGTAAGTAACTTACGGTCTTTTACGATTTACGGTGTTTGTTTAGTCGTAAGTCGTAAAATGCACTTGTATCTCACTTATAATTTATTTGCAATGCTAATAGTTAATTTTGTGATAATGTAGATTTAACTTACAGCTCACTTGCAGCACAAAAAGCTAGTTTTGTGGCCATGCAAATCTGTATCGCAAATAGTAATGAGATTAATATTTTTAAATTATTAGTAATTCTTTTTTAATTATTATACTAATATAATTATTAGATTAAAGTTTTTATTACTAATTTAATACTTTTTAATCCATTTATTATTAAATATTTTTAATATTTTTAATATTTACTAATATTTAAGATTTTTAATTATTTAATATGCTATATGTTATATTTTTACTATATTTAATTTATTTTTAATTATTAAATATTTAATATGTTATATTTTTAATATATTTTATTTTATATTTACTATTTTTAGTATTTATTGCATTTATTATTACTATTGGCATTTTAAATATTTTAAATATTTAATTATATTTATTTATTTAATGCATTATTATTTAATACTCAATATATTTAATTTTTCATTTTTAATATTTATAATTTTTAAATATTTTAGTTAATTATTTATTATTATATTTTAATATAGTTAATTTAATTTTAACTATTTAATTTATTAAATAATTATATATTATTAATATTTACTATTTTTAATATTTATTGGTATTTTTAATAATTTAAATCTCAAAACAGTTAATTTTGTGGTCAACTTTTTCACTTACTACTTACACATTAGAACAAAGAAACACCGAAAATACAATACGTTTTCCCAATTACAATTTTACATTACCAACTAAACACCGTAAAACTTATTGCATGCAATTCATTTATAACTGTAAAAGAATTTACCACTTACTAATAACGACTTACGGCTAATTACGACAACCAAACAGGCTCTTTATATAAGACTGAGGCATGCAATGGATAATGAGTAGCCACATCTCTTACGCATATTTTTCAGACAATTGTGATCCTGAGATATCACATACAATAATACAGTTCACAATTTGTTTTCTGAGGAAACAATTCAGAGACATAAGCTGAACTGTAAGAAGATATACTATCAACCCCACTCACGGCACACAAAGGTTGCCCATAAAGGATACTGCACTTTCGTGAAAGCTCTTATTGTGATTCATAGATGTTGCATTCTCTTTTATGGGAGTTTCTTTATTCCTTTATGATATGAGTTTATTTTACCATTTAGAACTATGATGTAAGGATACGAGCATTTCTCAGAAAAAAGAAAAAGAATGGAGTCAACTTTTGACATCCGCTCAGAATCCACAATCACGACAAGAGATTTAAATTTCTGAGGGGTAAATCACATAAAATAATACATCTTCCTATGAAAAGATTGCAAAATAAAGTGGAAAAAAATATAATTCTTTTCAAAATCTTAAACAGGTAAACGTTAAGAAAGTGTTGATTCCTCCTAAATTCCTTAGCTACTACATAAAAAATAATATGTGATTAAGAATTGATAAGCAACATCATTCAATTCAATTTGCATCGCAAAAATACTAATGTAATTATACGCGTAGGTATCTTTGATGGAACTCTATTATATTGTTAGAACATAATAGCAAAAAGTAAAATATACAAAAGGCGCTTAGATTTTTATCAATTTTTAGAAAAAGTACCTAATTTTTTTTTGTAAATTTGATCTTTTAAAAAATACATGATATTATTCTAACTCAAGCTTTCTAACTTTCACTACTACAGAAAAGGAAATTCGCGACGGATTTACTCTACGCGAAAAGGAAACAACACGAGTATTCAGGAGATGCCAAAAGTCGGATGTTTTGTGTCGGTTTTTAACCAACACAAAATGAAGACATTTCGCGTCGGTTATTTTATATAACCGACGCTAAATCTAAAAAAAATTTAAAAAAAATCTTGAAATGCCCCTCCCTCCCTGCTGAAACTCTTTCCAAAATGCCCTCCCTTCAATGCTGAAACTCTTCCCAAAATGCCACTCCCCCCAACAAAGTCCGCGACGAGCAGTCCTCCGACGAGCCATTCCACGACGAGCAGTCCTTTGACAAGCCATTCCACGAGTGTTCACGAGCGAGTGGATCACTATCAAGGCTGTAAATCACCTAGAGGGGTTAAATAGGTGATGACTATACTAAATGACAAATAATGCAAATTAAAAAATACTTGCTAGCAACCTAGCACATATCAATCTCAACACAAAGCATACTTGCAAAAGAGTAGACAAGACAAGTAAGTGAGTATGTAAAGAGAGAGAAAGAGTATGCAATCGCAAACACGATAATATATTTGGAGGTTCGAGCCACTGCTCTATGTCCCCACCCTTCAACACTATAAAGGATTTTCACTATGACCGATCTCACTAGATCGTCAACTGTTACAAGTTCTCACTAAAACTCTATGGACTCACAAGTCCTCTCTCTCGGTGTCGCAACACCAACAACGGAGCTCACTAGCTCACTTGAGGCCGCAACATCTGCAACTTCACAATAGAAGAAAAACGATGATCTTCACTTGATCACAAATGACTCACAAGCACAATCATATAACCAAAATAAGGAGGTGAAACTCTTTGGGATTGTGTAGTAAAATAGATTGTAAAGATGCAGAGAGAAGTCTCAAGCTAAAATCAAGTGTATAGAATTTTGGCTCAAATGAAAATCTTTTAAGAAACAGAATATTTATCACTAAAACTTGATTTTGATGATTAAATCTTATTGTAAACTTGTTGATGGGTTTTTCTACGGTCCCACTATTTATAGGAGATGAAAATATGAGGAGAAAACCTAATAGAGTCGTTGGCATGTGACCCAGAAAAAGAAACAAAAAACTAGCCGTTGGGAAAAAATCAGAAGCAAATCCTTCCGTTGGGAAAAAACCAGAAGCCCTCAGATTTGCTACATTCCAGCGGCAAACTGAGTGAATTACTAATCTGTATTTCTACAGGTTGGCTGAATTGCAAAGTTGAATTTCTGTAGCTTTTTATTTCCTTGTTTGTCACACTGTATATACATTTCTAACAACAACATTAAAAGATTGATTATAAATACTAAAAACGGTTTAGACTTGCATTTAAGCACGTGTCTAATTCGTTTACATTTTATATTAATGTTGAAGAGTGCTAGAGCAAAAGGAATGTATGCATAGCATATGGTTTATGAAACATTTTTAGTTGATATTTGCTTGTGAATGTTACTTTTCTATATCTTGCACACTTTACACAATCAATATTAAGGGCTTGTCCTATAAACAAGATAAGATTGGAAAGTCATTACCCTCCTTTAGTCCACAAACCTTCTCCCTCACTCACTAATCAGTCTAACTAAAACTGAGTAAACATTGGCACTAGGGATATCTCAGACTCATATAGGAGACTGACCTAAGGGGAAGTTGATTTGAATTTGACTCTTGCCAAATCGGTGTCTAAGGTTGGGGATTGAGGCGCGAAACCCCGAAGGTTGGTGATTTGACATAATTAGGCCCGTTGCTTAGGCACGGATACCTCCTACCAATCTTGCCCCTACCTGGCTGATTAGCTTGTGGTCAGATTCAGTAATATACCCCCCGTGGACAGTCTAACCAATTAGGAGTCGTCTAGGTCTATACTACCAACTTAGGTTAGATTTTTCTTTTTTTGTTTGCTTATTTGTTTGTTTTTCTTTGTTTGTGTTTGACATTCTTGTGTGATATGGTTTATAACAATAATTTTTCTAATTTTAATGATAATCTATGTTACATGCCGACCTCTTTTTCGAATATTACCAACCCGGCATATCATAACTTTAACCAACCTAGTGTGCCAGATTGGTCTTATCTGAATCAATAAACCCATGCCCCCAATCTTATGACCATAATTACCAAATTAATTTCAACTCTTTACAGAGTTAATGGGAATTCACCTCCCCTGAGTCCAATTTTCAACCAACTTGTCCTCCTTATCCACCTTGTCTACAATTTTCACAATATTTATTCCTTGATTTTGCTTCTTATCTCCTTTCTAGACCAACCTATTGAAGAACAATTCGAGCTAGAAAAGAGTATATAAGCCGTGCAGGAGGCCGAACGAAAATTTCAGGCCTCCCCAATTCCACAATTTTCAAGATTCATACTCGGTTCCACCAGTTCAAAATAGAAAATCATCAATCTTGAAAATGAGTATGCGTGAGTTCGAGTAACAATCACAAAATCTGATAGACTCACGATTTCACCACAAATTCTAAAATAAAACTTCATCTTTTCAAGTCCAATCGAAACAAAACGATGAACCAGTCGACTATGAAAAGCTCCTTGAAGCCATGGCTCAAGCTCAAATCACTCATAATCATGACATAGATATAATGGTCAAAACTTTTCATTTACACCCTTTGACCATTCCTGATGTCGCTAACCATTTTGTTAGAGCCAAAGAATTATATTATTTTAGAAAATAAGATTCCATTTCAGCACACCTATTTGAACTTGTTCAAACTCTAAATTTTGAAAATCACATGACATTTTGGCAAGTTATCCCTTTCCTGAAATTGAACTTGAGAATGAATATGATCCTGAACCTCAACTTAGTAATTCAATTCTAATTCCTGATTCAATAATGACTCCGATGCCTTCAACTGATTTCAATCCTTCTCCAGAGTCCACATTGAATCCTGTGCCTATCCATCGAGAAATTGAATCACCAATTTTTTATGATCATCATATTGAACTTGACCAATTTTATTCTTTTGAAAGTCCTATTGACAAATTGACAAGTTCTCATTTTTACGAAATTGAACTCAATGAAGAATGTGACCTTGAGTCTCAAATTGTGATCCAGTTCAAATTTCTGAATCAAATTGACTCCTGTTTTGCTACCTGATTTAAGCAATATTTTGGAATCAATTTTAATTCTTATACCTGTCGTTCTTGAACTTGATCACCAATCTTAGAGAGTCACATTCCATTATGGGGAAATGAATGTGGACTTGAGTTCCAACTTCTTGATTTGGACCCACTTCCTGAACAAATATTGACTCATGAACTTTTACTTGACTTCAGTCATTTTCCTGAGTCGATTGTAGTGCATGTTCTTCCTGATTTCAGATCAATAATAACATCTTTTCATACTCCATTTTGGGACAGAGGTGTTGATAATAATGACTCTGAAATTAGTTTGAAAATTTGAAAATTAGATGGGGGTAAAGTTCTTAAAAAAATAATTCATATATACACCATTTTAGTGGGTTATATTAGAGAGGTTTCTGGTAGGTTCTACTGAACTCCACGCAAATTAGATTGGGCCGCATTTCGTGAACCAATTAGACCACCATCAGAACCACCACCTTAAGATAATATTTTTCTTCCCTTTCTTCTTTTTCATGCATCTATGCATTAATTCATACATTGAGAATAATGCATGAGATAGGTGTGGGGGAGGGTTCTAACATAACTTATATTTTCTTTTTATTATTAAAAAAATTTTATTACATTTTCTTTACTTTTAAAAACTTTTTGAAAATAGAAACAATATTTTGATGTATTTTTTGCAAAAAATTAAGTCAATTTTAAGGAATAGTAGAATCATAATTAGGATTTCTTGTACTTGGTCAAGATAAAATTATTGTTTGATTTTCAAGGTTAGGAAGAAAATTTGAAAAAGTAATTTAGTCTTGATTTTTACCTTGATGATATATGCATGCTTTATCCACTTACACACTTAGGGTTCAAAAATGAAGATTCTTATGCCTTATTTAAAAAAGGAGAAAAAGAAATATATATATATACTCTGATTAAGCTGGGTATTTATGCCTCATAAAGCATAAGTATTCACGCTTAAAAGCGGTTCATATAATAAAATTCTTAGTTTTGTAGCCTTGTTTGCTCGAGTCCTTAAATCCTTGGGGTGTTTTCTCATCCGATGCCTGAGACTGTTTGATTTGTGAGTCACCGACTAAAGGCTTGTTACATGAGCAGATTAAAAGCCTAATAAAATTAAGGAATAATATCACCAAAAATGAAAAAAGAAAAATAAATAAATAAATAAGGCATAAGAGTTAGAGTTAAAGAACCCTTAGTTAAAATTTCATGGTCACAAAGGTGCATATGACTTAGGGTAAAATAATAGATTAGATGAGAATACAGTTTGACTTCGTGTCTTGGTTGATAACAAGTTTTTGAATTAAGACTAAGCTTAAGAATGAAAATTTTGGTTTTTTTATAACTTATAAAGTACTTAATTCTTACAAATAATACTTCAAATATTCTTCTCTTTCAAATGTATTTTCAAAATACTAACACTTTGTTTCCTTTTCTTTATGAATTTTGTGGGTGTAATCCACTGAAAACCCTCACGAGACAAAACTCATCCTCTAGGGGGAACGTAGAGGTTTGACGTCTTGTTGCACATGCTCAGTGCAATCGCGTGACCCGCGAAAGTGGTCTAATAATTTTTGGTTTAGTTTGTTTTTTTGCTTGAGAACGAGCAGAAGATTGGTGTGGGGTGTGATTGCAAACATTTATTATATTATTCTTTTTTACATTTTCACATTTATCATGTAATAAATCTGCTAAATTTCTTATCTTAAATGTCTATTTTGTAGAAGATAATCATGGGGAGAAAAAGGATAAAATCAAATAAATATCAGTTAAATTCAGATTTAACTAGATCTATTAAGTTAGAGGAGGATGATCCCAAATCCAGTTGATTAAATTCAATTTTTGGTGAATCAAGTAATTTAAAGCTAAAGATTAACCGAGGATAACGTCAAATGCAGAGTTCAAATCCAAAGGGATAAATGGATAGAGAGAAGATCAATGGATGAAATGAAACAATTTTGACTCGGATTCTGACTGGATACATTTTAGTATATGAATCATACCTTTCACTACCGAAACTCAAATCTGATGATTCAAGATGATCCAGAAAGAAAACTTAAAGTGTTAAATCTCTTAAGTTGATCACTATTTCTAATTCTGTCATTTGATAAGTTATATTCAGCAATCTATACGCTAACAAGCTGCAGATCGGAACTGAATATCCACATCAAATCAAGTTTGGAGATAAGGAGAAGATTCAAATCCAGAAATAGTCAGCTCCCCTTATATTTAGACTCATTTCCTTATCCATTTCTATCCTATAAATACCCCACACATCAGAGGCAGAAGGAGCGACCAAGCAGATATAGATTTTAGGTCAGTTTTTCATTCTTTTTATTGTAGGTTTTTATTTTTTATTTTATGTAATTTTTATTTTTTTAATGTAATTGAGAGGAGAGACGAGTTTCATGGAGGAATGAGAGCAAGCTTGAACTGAGGGTGACACCGGTGTAAGTAAGTCTTTTCTTCATTGTTATTTGAATCGAATCGAAGTTTCTTTTTCTTCTTTACTCTTGTTTTTCATTTACTCTCCTCTGTTATGTTACAATCCAAGTGAATCCAATAGCCTCGAGGCATCACTGATCCACATCTTCGTGTCACGAGGAACGCTCCGATGTGAGTGAATATCCCAAGCCCATGAAAGTTCCTCGCATCAAGGACCTCATGGAAATGGTCAGCAAGAGGATCTAGGATGACAAGCCATAATCTTGCGGTCGACCATGATCTTCCATCCTACGACTACTTCGCCAGTGCAAGTGCCCTTGATGGCCTATGGTGATGAACAACCATTCTTTTATTAGTTTAGCTTGCCCTTTTATTCATAGAGTAGATCGGGAATGGGGAAGATCCTACACCCCATACTTGATCGCCGTCAAAGACTAGGTAAGTCGTAGCTACGGATCTAAGGTATATGAGCACTGAAGAGGTAAGTAATTTTTAGTTCTTTTCTTTTAACTTTTAGTTTAGATCACCAATACCACAATCTCCCAACTCTTTTATCACTTTTTTAATTTCTTTGTATAAATCTTTCTATTTTCTTCGCCTTCTCAATTTATCACTTTCTTCTTAACTTAACTTTAACCTATTTTTCTTTTCTTTTAAAAAACTAAAAGAAGATCTTTAACTATTGATTGTAACTTAAAAAAACTTGCTAAAAAAGCTTACATCTCTAGTCCCTCCTTGTGGATCACGACACGCATAACTACTTACTATAACGGTAGTATTGAGTACATGCACTACTGTTATAAAGTTCTGAAATTCTGTATTCTTGTGTGTAGGTAAAACCCAATTAAATTTTGGCACCATTGTTGGGGAGGGACGGTAAGTTATTCTCTTTTTAGATTTACATTTTTGCTTAACTTTCTTCTTTGTTCTTGGTGTACAGGTTTAACAACAATGAAATTTTTACTGCAGTGGACATATAAGTGGCCCTGAACTCTGCTCTAGAAAGAAGAGCCCAGAAACCCTCAGATTTGCTACATTCAGTGACAAACTGAGTGAACTATTAGCCTGTATTTCTGCAGGTTGGTTGAATTGTAAAGCTGAATTTCTGTAGCTTTTTATTTTCTTGTTTGTTTTTACTGTACATATTTTATAACCTCAACAGTAAAATGTTGTTTGTTAAATGCTAAAATAGTTTAGACTAGCATTTAGACACGTGTGTAATTCATTTACATTTTATATTACTGTTGAAGAGTGCTGGAGCAAAAGGTACGTATGTAAAGCATATAGTTTAGGAAATATTCTTGGGTGATATTTGTTTGTGAATGTTACTTTTCTATATCTTGTACACTTTGCACAATCAATCTTAAGGGCTTGTCCTATAAACAAGATAAGGTAGGAAAGTCATTACTCTCCCTTAGCCCACAAACTATCTGCTCACTCACTAACCATCCTAACTAAAACTGAGTAGACGTTGGCCCTAGGGACATCTCGGACTCATATAGGAGTCTGACCTAAGGGAGAAGTTGATTTGAATTTGACACTTGCCAAATTGATGTCTAAGGTTGGGGATTGAGGGGCGACACCACCGCTATCGGCTATCAGCCCCGCGCGACACCACTGCCCCCCAGCGCCACCAACCGCCACCGGTTAGCAGCCCCGCGTGCCACCCTACTCCAGCCAACCTCGCCCAACTATCTCCCATCTCCTCCATCTTCTTCTTCCTCAAATCTCACTACCACATCCTTCAAGTCCCCCAAATTCTCTACCTCTACTTCTCTACCACCACCACCTTCACAATTTTCCACCACCACTACCTCCTATAAAATCGTCATCTCCCACTCCTTTCAATTTCATCTCCACCACCACCAAAATCACTTGCATCTCTAACCCTAGAACCCCCATCACCACCCTTCACCATCCTACTCCTCCTTGGGCTGGCCGAGTTTGAGGGGGCAGCACCCCCTCTCTTTTCTCTTTACTTTTTCTCTCTCTCTCCCCCCAGCATTTCTCCTCTCCCCTCTCTTTCACTTTCTCTCTGCATCTCTTCTCTCTCTTTGTTTCTCTCTCTGCGTCTCCTTTCTCCATCTCTCTTCTCTATCTCTCTTCTATCTCTGTTCCTTTTTCTTTGCATCTCTTCTCTATCTATTTCTCTCTCTTTTTCCCTCCTCTTACTTATCTCTCTCTTCTATCTTTCTCTCTCTCCTCTCTCTCACTCTCTCTTTCTTCCTATTTATGGACCGCAGGCTGCCAGAGTCACCGCCAGCCCCACCTGGCTGACCACCCTCTCCTGTCCCCCTTCCCTTCTCTCTCTTGCACACTCTCTCTCCCCCCCTGTAAACTCTCTCTACTTTCTCTCTCTTGATCTCTTAGTTCTTTCTATCAATCTCTCTCTACAATGGGGAGTGAGACTGCGCACGTGTTTTGGGACCGGGATTTTACGTCACATTTCAAAGTTTTAGGTGAGTGTTATCGCCTTTTCTTGGTTTCCCTGCATCGACGGGTTATGTATTTTACTCGTGTAAATGGTGTGATTTCTGTGATTGTATATTTGTATTGGTTTACTTGTATCAGCATTGTGGACATGTAACCAGTGTTGTGTTTGTACTAGTGTGGGTGTGTATAATGTGGACATGTGTATTGTATCGACGTGATGTATTGTTTCGGTGAGATGAATGCTTGTGCTAGTGTAGTTTACTTCCTATACATATATACTGTCTGTGATGTGCCTTATTGCTTTATAACATGCATGGCCGAATCTTCATGGTCATTTAGCCTCCGGACTTTCTATTCGGCCTCCAGGCCCTTCAGCCTTTGGGCTCTACACTCAGCCTCCGGGCTTCACCACTCCACGGGTAGTCTAGTCATTACCATATATGTGTGTATTTGTTTGTGCTAATATAATTTTATGTAGGTACCTACATGACCCTTCAGCCCTTATGGGCTCTCTCCCACTTCCTCAAAAGAGGGAGTACGTTTAGATTATCAGGTCTCTCATGCTCTGCCGGTAGGCGAGTCTAGCGCACAACACTTTCCTGCTAACTCCGCTCGAGCGTAGTTATACCGTGTGCGTAGCTATAATCACCTAAAGGGGATGAATAGGTGACTAGCTAATCTAATGGTCAATAAAAGTAGAATTAAAATTATTTATGCAAACTATAAATACTTAAGCTAAACACACCAAGTATAATACAAGAGTGTAGCCGAATTCCCTGTGAAGGGCTCTGGACTAACTCCACAAGATTCCTCTAGATAAGAGTTGAGGTGCCGCGTTAGCTCTCTTGGTTGAATACTAGTGTTAGCAAACAAACCCCAAGCATATAACAATATGAGCACAAATATATATCTAGCAAATAAAGATGAAAGCAATATAAGCATGCAAGATATAAACAAGTAAGAGATAGAGAGAGCAATCGCAAACACGGGAGAATTGTTTCGAGGTTCGAGCATACTTGCTCTACGTCCCCGCCTTCACTTGAAGGATTTTCACTATAATCCATCCCACCGGATCACTCGGTGCCGCAACACCTACAAGGAGTTCCCACTAGAACTCTTGGACTCTCTAGTCCCTTCACTCGTTCCCACAAAAACAAACACACCGCAAGCACGCAAGCTTGCCGAGGCCGCACCTCTACAATGAGCTCTCACTAGAACTCCAAACACCGCGAACACACAAGTCCGCGTCCTCAAAGCAAAGATGAAGTCTTTGATGATCACAACACTTTGATCACCTAAAAACAATCTCATAATAACTCTCCTATAGGATGATATAGCGATGGATAGCTCAAGTGATTGTGAGAAAAATAAGGATTGAAGTTGTAGTGTAAAACACAAGAAAATCACTTTGAAATCTCTTGATAAACTCTCCTTTTGAATGGAAGTATTTGACTCTAAAACAAGTGGAGAAATCCTTTTAAAAGAGTAGCAAAAACTAGCTTCAAAATCCACTAAAAATCTTATTCAAAACAGTCCATAGAAGCCCCCCTTTTATAGGCTAGGAAAAACTAACCGTTGGGGCTAAATCAACAGCCTGGACGGCTGTCGGTCGACCGGCCCGGTCGACCGTGGCCTGGAACAGAGAGCAGAACTCTCTGTCGGTTAATCGCCCGATCGACCGGGGCTTTCTAGAGAGCGGAGCTCTCTGGACGGTCGACCGGCCCTCCAGCCAGACTAGGCGTGCACGCTTGTGCACGTTGGTCGACCGGCCCAGTCGACCGAATCCTGACTCGGTCGACCGGCCCGGTCGACCAGCAGAAGCCAGAAAACAATTTTTCAGGATTTAAAAACTTGATTTTATATTTAAAATAAAATCCCATAAATCCTCTAAAAATCTACAAAAATAGGTTCAGTATAATACTTTGATATACAAAGATGTTTGAGTAAAATCAAGACATGTTACAAATATTTTGAACTATTTTTGTAACTTAGAAATTTTGACTCAAAACAAAATCTGTATTTTCAAAATAGATTTTTTCTAAAACTTCATCAAACACAAAAACAAGATATTTTAAACTCTTTTAAAGCTTAGTGTGTATGGATATGATCAACTATACATACATGATGAAATATCTATGTTTTGACAATAAGCACTAAAATAGTTTTGGTTAAAACACATCTATATATTAAACTCCAAAAATCAAAACGGTATTTTTTCAAAATAAAAACTCTTTTGTATTTTTTGAAATAAAACTCTTTTATGAAAACACATCTAAATCTTGTATGTGAGTGTATATAGTATACTTGAGCAATCCACCAAATATTCTACCCCTTACATTTTAAGTGGGCCAACAATCTCCCCCTTTTTGATGATGACAAAACTCATGAAGTTATATATGCATGGATTAAAGTAAAGCTTCAAAGAAGCTCCCCTTAACTCATGCATAACAAATAAGCAATAAGATATGGCGATGAAGTACATAAAACTAAACAACTAAACATGCATCAACAAGGTGAGAGACAAAAACATAAATCTAAAATCCTTTTTCTAAAAACTTTTCTCCCCCTTTTTGTTTAAACTTTTTTTTTCAAAAACATTCTTTCCATTTTCTAAAACACAAGATGCATAAACTCAATATATGCAAAAACTATTAAAAACATTCTTTCCATTTTCTAAAACACAAGATGCATAAACTCAATATATGCAAAAACTCTCAAATATGCATATATAAACTCAGAATCTTTTCCCATTTAAGGAAAAACATGCATATATACTAAAATACTTCTCCCCTTTTTGTCAATCATCAACAAAGGGGTTAAAGTAAACACAAAATAATGTTTTTCCCTTTTTGTTCGAAACAAAAAATCAACAAAGGGGTGAAATCAAATCAACCAATAAAAAGATAAATGCGATATACATTCATGAAGAGGAAGACGCTAAGTTAACTTCCCTACGTACATGCATTACATGAAAAAGGGATGACAAGCCCTAATTCACATAACACATAATATGCAATGCATAAGTGGAGATGTGAAGCTCCCCCTACACATGTGTATCGCATAAAAAGAGTCGTCAACCTCCTCATTATAAGATATACTCAATATGAATTTATATGTAGAGGAGATGTTAAGCTCCCCTTGCATATATGCAATACATATTAAAAATATTTTTAAATCAAATTTTTAGTAATTACTTAAAACAGATTTTGAAATTTACTCAAGGTAATAAAATACATTTTGAGATACCTTTGTAAATAAACAAAATTTTATGATAACAATTGTAAATAAAACATATCAAAACATTTTTAAGAATCCAATTGTAACTAAACAATATAAATTTTGATACCAAGTAGGTAAACATATTGATACCGAATGAAATTTAAACCCAATTAGAAATTGAAACATATTGATACCCAATGAAATATATGGATACCAATTGAATTAAATAGATACCAATTGAAGTTTATAGTAAATTATGATATCAATAAAATACCAATTGAAAATAATGCATAAGCTTATAAAAAGTATCAATTGAATTCAAGATTTAATTCAAGCTTAGCATAAACATACTTTGTGCTTTAAATATGTAAGTATTTTGTAAATCAAGCACAAATAAACCATATATATGTATGAAAATGAAAATACCAATAGAAATTGATATTATTTGAAATGAAGCATACATATATAGAAAATAAAATATGAGTATACAAAATATGTCAATTGTGATACCAATTGAAACTATGATGTGAAATTAGTGTATAACTCATAAATAACCACCTCATTCATGCACATGATAAAAGCTTTTCAATAAGGCATACAAGACACGCTCGCCTATCCGTCCGCTCATAACGGGGTTGGTAGGGGTTTTCAAAAACTAGAGTTTGAAAATATTTTTATTGTGAAAACACTACCAAATGAAGAATAAATAACGAGTTAAATTAATTTTAAAAAACTAGTTAAAGATCCTTCAAAACATGAAACCAAATCATATGTCTATCATGAAACATACTAAATACATAAAGGTTGACACTCGAAATCTATAAGGTTAAAAAATAATCATGAAACAAAGTCATGAATAAATAATGAAATATGAGTGTATAAGAATCATGTAATTAGCATTTTCCATGAAAATGGTCAATGAAGTTTAAAACAAACATGAATCATTTTATTATAAATCATAAAAATCATGAAAATTTATTTTTCATATAAAGATGAAAATCATAAAAATTCATTTTTCATCTAAAAACAAACTTCTAGGTATATGTATATTTTTATCCAAAACTAATAATATGCATATATAGCCCAAACATAAAAAAAGTCCATAATATAAATTGCATGAGGCAAATGACTCAAGGGGTATACATGTATATTTATTAGATTTGAAATAAAATTACATATACATGAAGCAAATCATGTACAAAAATAGGGAAAACATGTATAAGTGAAGAATTCATCAAAACTAGGCTATACATGGACATGTAATAGGTACAAATGAGTGATAAGGTACAAACATATAAGAATCAATTGTTGCCCACTACTTGTACACGTATATACGCAAGTTTTAATGGAATCTACATCTAAACAAGTATTCACCATATAAAGCATAATACATGATCATAAAAACAAACATGCTAAAATCATATATATCAAAGCATGTAAACTAAATTAGGAGTTTAGAGATAGTTACCAAAACAAAGAATTATACTCGAAATCTCCTAAAACATGGTGGTTGTCCCACCAAACCTCCTTGATAGCGGTACATCAAATGTATATCTATCAAGTCTATGTGCATCCACCATCAAGGCACCAAATCTCTCCCGTCATGTGAGAGCCCGTACCTACATCGAATATAAAAGATGGGGACTTTGGTACCCATTTTCTTTGGGTCCACGGGGATTAGCATCTAATGGAACCTAAACATTTTTCTTGTTAGCAAAATTCAAAGAATTTATTCTTTCATAACAAAATCTTGGTAATGTGTAAGTTCACCTAGAGGGGGGGTGAATAGGTGATGGCTAATCTAATGGTCACTTAATGCCTAATAATGCGGAAACTAAAACAATTATGACCAAATTAAATCTTTTACACTAAACACCACGTATAACACAGAGTGTTGCCGAATTCCCCGTGAAGGGCTCTGGACAAACTCCTCTAGATTCCCCTTGAATGGGTTGAGGTGCCGCGTTGGCTCTCTTGGTTGAATACAAGTGTTAGCAACATCCCAAGCAATATATCAATATGAGCACAAGGGATATATCATGCATATAAAGATAGACAATAAAGGAATGCAAGATATAAAAGAGAGAGAGAGAGAGAGAGAGAGAGAGAATGAGCATCGCAAACACAAGGGTATGTTTCGAGGTTCGAGCACACTTGCTCTACATCCCCGCCTTCGACACACGAAGGATTTCCACTATGCAAGATCCCACTGGATCTCTCCTCGGTGCCGCAACACCTACAAGCCCTCGGACTCCCTAGTCCCGTACACACGCAAGCTCACTAGCTCGCCGAGGCCGCACCTCAAACCACCGAGTCCGCAACCGAACTCAAAACAACGCGGACACACACGTCCGCCTCCTCAAAGTGACAAATGAAGTCTTTGGTGATCACAACACTTTGATTACCTAAAACAATCTCACTACAACACTCCTATAAGTAGATATAGCAATGGAAAGCTCAAGTGTTTGTGTGAGAAAACAAGGATGAAAGCTATGGTGAAAAACTCAAGAAATCTCTTTTAACACACTCTAAATAAAACTCCCCTTTTGATTGGAAATATTTGCTCTAAATCAAGTGGAGGAAAAACTCTAAATAGTTCAAGAAAAACTGGTGAAAACCCACTTGAAAATCTTAGCCCAAAACAATGACCAACCCCCAAATAATAGGCTGTCAAAAACTAGCTGTTGGGGTCTGTCAGGCCTGCCGGTCGACCCGCCGGTCGACCGCCAACGGTCTGAAATCCGACCGTTGGAGCCACGGTTGAACGCCCGGGTCGACCGAGCCACTGGAGCAGAGAGTAGAACTCTCTGTCGGTCGACCCGTACGGTCGGCCGAAATTTCGAGAGAGCAGAGCTCTCTGGAGCGGTCGACCGATCCGGTCGGCCGTCCTCCAGTGCACAAAGGCGTGCACGTCTGTGCACGTCGGTCGACCCAACCGGTCGACCGACTTCAGACCAAGTCGACTATACAGTCGACTTGCTGAAGCCTGGAAACTGTTTTTCTGGATTAAAAACTAAGTCTTTTGGTTCACAAAAAATCCCATAAATACATAAAATTTTACAAAAATAGTTTTACCAATATACTTTGATATACAAACATGCTTGCACAAAATCAAGGCATGTTATAAAAGATTGGACTATTTTTGTAAGTTGAAAATATTGGCTCAAAAGAAAACTTGTATTTTTCTAAAATTTGTTTTCCAAACTTCTTCATGATACAAAAATAAGATATTTTGAATTCATTAAAGCATAGTGTATATGGATATGATCCACTACACAATTAAGATGAAATATCTATGTTTTTGACATTAAGCTCTAAATATGGTTTTGGATAAAAGATATGCATATAAGAAATTCCAAAAACCAAAAAGTATTTTTCCAAAATGAAAGTCTTTTCTAAATCTGAAAATCCTTTTATGAAAACAATTCTATCAAGAGTGTGTGTGTATATGTACTTGAGCAATCCACCACTATTCTATCCTTTACATTTTTAACTAAAACAAAAACAAAATCTTATACTTAGACACAAGTCTTCATCTTCTTGAAGTCTTCACTTGAAGGCTTCTCATCTTCTTGACTTGGTCCAAGCTTGATCTAAAAGCTCCTTGGATCACACCGTGCTAGCTCCAAATCTTGACATTTATCCTTTGTTGAGCTATGCACCTACTAACATCTTGATAATGAATCTGTCACTAATTAAACGCAAGATCATTAGTAAACATAACTTCATGAGTTGATCATCATCAAAACTAGGGTGATAGGCCTTTGGGCCAACAATCTCCCCCTTTTGATGATGACAAAACTCATGAAGTTATATATGCATGGATTAAAGTAAGCTTCAAAGAAGCTCCCCCTTAACTCATGCATAACAAATAAATAATAGATATGGCAATGAGGCACATGAATATGTATGCAAGTATGGAGATAAAACATGCAACAAGCATAAATCAAAATCTTTTTCTCCTATTTGCAATACAGAAAAATATATATGCATAAACATAAATCTTATTCATCCATGCATATAAACTCAAAATCTTTCTCCCCCTTTTTGTCAATCATCAACAAAGGGTTCAAAGTGAAATCAAATCAACAAATTTTTCTCTCCCTTTTTGTCAAAAACAAAGAGATCAAGAAGGGGTAATACAAATCAATCAATAAAAATTTATATGCGATATACATTCATGAAGAGGAAGACGCTAAGTTAGCTTCCCTACACATATGCATTACATGAAGAAGGGATGACAAGCCCTAATTCACATAACGCATATTAGGTAATGCATAAGAGGAGATGTGAAGCTCCCCCTACACACGTATATCATATAAAGAAGAGTTGTCAAGCTCCTCAATTTATAATATACTCAACATGAATCCATATGTGAGAGAGATGTTAAGTTCTCCTTGCATATAGGAAATACAAATCAAATATTTTGAATTTTTCTTTAAAATTTTGAACTTTCTTAATAAAACACATTTTGAGATATCAAGTAAACATATATTTTTTTTATTTTGATATCAATTTTGAAAACATATTGCATAAGCTTTAAGAATTACCAATAGAAAGTTGAATTAAGCTTAGCATATACATTGTGTTTTAAGAACAAGTAGATCACATATGTATGAAAAGATAATACCAATAGAAATTGATATAATTTAAATTTGAAAGCATTCATACATACAATCAAAATACAAGTATATAAAAATCATATTGATACCAATTGAAAATATACAATGATACCAATTGAAGAGTAAGCTTATCATATACTCTACCACAAAAAAAAAAATTTTTTTTAAAAAAATTATATTTCAAGGTATATGTATGTTTTGACAACACAAGAAGTATACACACATATCCTAAAACACAATTGAGTCCATATATATAGATTTGCATGAAAGGCAAATGACTCAAGAGGTATACATGTATATCTTAAAGTTTGGCAAAATACACATATACATGAAATGAAAACACATGATCATAAATCAAATCCAAAAAGTGGGAATACAAGTTTAAAAATGTATGTATCATCAAAACCAAGCAATACAAGCACATTTCATGGGTTCAAATAAGCGTTTAAGCACAAATATAAATAGATTTATTTGTGGCCCACGATATGTACAAGTATAAATCCTAGTGTTGACAAAAACTAACATATAAACTAATATTCAAATCATGAAGCATCAAATAATTTTGAGAACACAAAAGAATTTATGATTTAAGAATAGTAAGATCATGTGTATGTCTCATAAACTAATTTGAAGAACAAATAACTAGTTTAAATAGATTTTTGACAAACTAGTTAAAGATATTTCAAATACATCAAATCATATGTTTTTCATGAATTATACTAAGTACATAAAAATTCAAGCACTCATAGTCCATAAAGCTCAAAATTATCTTGAAAAGTAAAAGATGAGTGTTCAAGGGTTATGTAAATGACATTTTCATGAAAATAGACAATGAAGTTCAATAAAACATGAAATTCATTTTTAGACACGACATGAAATTTTATTCTCATTAAAAACAAATCATGAAAATTTTTATTTTTCATCTTAAAGTAAACTTCAAGGTATATGTATGATTTATCCAATCCTAACAATATACATACATATCCCAAATATAAAAGAGTCTACAAATAGTGTATGCATGAAAGCAAGAGACTTACGGGTATACATGTATATTTATTAGATTTGAATTAAAAATACATATACATGAAGTAAAGCATAAAAATAGGCAAAACATGTATAAAAGAGAATCATCAAAACTAGTCTATACATATGCATATAGTGGATACAAATGAGCATGAAGTTCAAATATATATGAGTCAATTGTAGTTCACTATTCATATATGTATAAATGCAAGTTTGACACATTCTACATCTAAGCATGTAAATACCACATGAAGCACACAAAAATATGAACATGCTATAAGATATATGAAATTAAAAGCATGTACATAAAAAGTAGGAGTTTAGAGATTGTTACCAACTCAAAGCTCCTAACATGGTGGTTGTCCCACCAAAGCTCCTTGATAGTGATGCATCCCAAAAGTATGTCCATCATGTCCAAGTGCATCCACTACCAAGGCACCGATCCTCTCACGTTTTGTGAGAGCCCTCACCTACATCAAAAGCAAATGGTGGGGGTTTTGGTACCTATATTTTCTTGGGTCCTCGGGGGTTAGTCTTGTAAGGAACATTATTGTTTGCAAAATTTTTGGGTTCCTTGACATTTTTATTCTTAGCAAAATTAAAGTGATATAACCTATCATAACAAAATTTTGCTAAATGGCCTTTGCGGCCACAATGTGTACATATGTACACCTTAGTATGCTTAAGTGTAGGAGTGTGATCATGGTGTGCAACATAAGCATGATGATGTGCATGAATGGATGGAGTTTGTTTCTTTGAAAACAAAGACTCCAATTTAGTATGATTGAATGCACATGTGCTTAAATTAGAGCTCAAACTATCTATTTTATTTTTCACATATTTATCTCATTAGTGGTGGCATGTAAAGCATGATGAGATAAAGAATCATTTTTCTTATTTCTTTTAGAAACAAATTCTTTTTCTTTTTCAACAAATTTCTTTTCAAAGAGTTATTTTCTTGCAAAACACTTTCTCTTTGTTTTTCCACCAAATCAATTTTATTTTTTAAAGTAGTGTTCCCTTCACATAAATCATTCAATTTTGCAAGTAAGGAAACATTCTCATTTTTCAAATCTTTATTTTCTTTTTCTAAGCATGCAATGTTATCTCTAAATGAATCATGTTCTTTATGCATGCAAGCAATGTTCTTTTTCAAAATTTTATTTTCTTTCTTAATCATGTCATACTTTTCAAGCAATAGATGACAAAAAGTAGATAGCTCATCATATGACATGTCTTCATCTCGGATTCGGTGGTTACCTTAAGGGGGTTATCCCCTTGGACCATATAGCACACGTTGGAGGTGTCGCTTCCAACGTCCGAATCACTCCCGGCATAATATAGATCCTTTTCGCCAAGGGAGGTGAAGATGTTCCAAACTACAAAAGCCGAATCAATATTAGAAACCTTAGATAAATAATCATCATTTAGGGTTGACTTGATAGCATGAAGGGCTTTTGCATTAGCCTCAAAATTCTTACCATTTGAACAATATGAATCATTAGATATGGCAAGATAAATATGTATGCCTAAGGCTTTGAGGTACAATGACATCTTAACCTTCCAATTTGGATGTTAAGAATGTCAAAGGTGGGTGGTGACATGAAGTTCATGGTGTGTGTACAAATCTTGTGATTAGCCTATAAATGAGGATCTTTAACTCTAGGTTGTTAGACCCAATATCAAGAGCACTTGGCTCTGATACCAATTGTAAGTTCACCTAGAGGGGGGTGAATAGGTGATGGCTAATCTAATGGTCACTTAATGCCTAATAATGCGGAAGATAAAACAATTATGACCAAATTAAATCTTTTACACTAAACACCACGTATAACACAAGAGTGTTGCCGAATTCCCCGTGAAGGGCTCTGGACAAACTCCTCTAGATTCCCCTTGAATGGGTTGAGGTGCCGCGTTGGCTCTCTTGGTTGAATACAAGTGTTAGCAACAATCCCAAGCAATATATCAATATGAGCACAAGGGATATATCATGCATATAAAGATAGACAATAAAGGAATGCAAGATATAAAAGAGAGAGAGAGAGAGAGAGAGAGAGAGAGAGAGAGAGAATGAGCAATCGCAAACATAAGGGTATGTTTCGAGGTTCGAGCACACTTGCTCTACATCCCCGCCTTCGACACACGAAGGATTTCCACTATGCAAGATCCCACTGGATCTCTCCTCGGTGCCGCAACACCTACAAGCCCTCAGACTCCCTAGTCTCGTACACACGCAAGCTCACTAGCTCGCCGAGGCCGCACCTCAAACCACCGAGTCCGCAACCAAACTCAAAACAACGCGGACACACGTCCGCCTCCTCAAAGTGACAAATGAAGTCTTTGGTGATCACAACACTTTGATCACCTAAAAACAATCTCACTACAATACTCCTATAGGTAGATATAGCAATGGAAAGCTCAAGTGTTTGTGTGAGAAAACAAGGATGAAAGCTATGGTGAAAAACTCAAGAAATCTCTTTTAACACACTCTAAATAAAACTCCCCTTTTGATTGGAAATATTTGCTCTAAATCAAGTGGAGGAAAAACTCTAAATAGTTCAGGAAAAACTGGTGAAAACCCACTTGAAAATCTTAGCCCAAAACAATGACCAAACCCCCAAATATATAGGCTGTCAAAAACTAGCTGTTGGGGTCTGTCAGGCCTGCCGGTCGACCCGCCGGTCGACCGCCAACGGTCAGAATCCGACCGTTGGAGCCACGGTCGACCGCCCGGGTCGACCGAGCCACTGGAGAAGAGAGTAGAACTCTCTGTCGGTCGACCCGTACGATCGGCCGAAATTTCCAGAGAGCAGAGCTCTCTGGAGCGGTCGACCGATCCGGTCGGCCGTCCTCCAGTGCACAAAGGCGTGCACATCTGTGCACGTCGGTCGACCCAACCGGTCGACCAACTTCAGACCAAGTCGACTATGCAGTCGACTTGCTGAAGCTTGGAAACTGTTTTTCTGGGATTAAAAACTAAGTCTTTTGGTTCACATAAAATCCCATAAATACATAGAAATTCTACAAAAATAGTTTTACCAATATACTTTGATATACAAACATGCTTGCACAAAATTAAGGCATGTTATAAAAGATTGGACTATTTTTTTTAAGTTGGAAATATTGGCTCAAAAGAAAACTTGTATTTTTCTAAAATTTGTTTTCCAAACTTCATCATGATACAAAAACAAGATATTTTGAATTCATTAAAGCATAGTGTATATGGATATGATCCACTACACAATTAGATGAAATATCTATGTTTTTGGCATTAAGCTCTAAATATGGTTTTGGATAAAAGATATGCATATAAGAAATTCCAAAAACCAAAAAGTATTTTTCCAAAATGAAAGTCTTTTCTAAATCTGAAAATCCTTTTATGAAAACAATTCTATCAAGAGTGTGTGTGTATATGTACTTGAGCAATCCACCACTATTCTATCCTTTATATTTTTAACTAAAACAAAAACAAAATCTTATACCTAGACACAAGTCTTCATCTTCTTGAAGTCTTCACTTGAAGGCTTCTCATCTTCTTGACTTGGTCCAAGCTTGATCCAAAAGCTCCTTGGATCACACCGTGCTAGCTCCAAATCTTGACATTTATCCTTTGTTGAGTTATGCACCTACTAAGATCTTGATAATGAATCTGTCACTAATTAAACACAAGATCATTAGTAAACATAACTTCATGAGTTGATCATCATCAAACTAGGGTGATAGGCCTTTGGCCAACAAAATGGCCTTTGCGATCGCAATGTGTATACTTGTACACTCTATCATGCACATGTAAATGAGTATGATCATGACGTGCAAAATGTGCATAAGCATGTTGTGAGTGTTGTGCATGAACATGGGAAACTTGTTTCTTTGAAAACAAGGACTCTAATTTAGAATGGTTAAATGCACATTTGCTCAAAGTTGAGCTCAAACAATCTATTTTATTTTTTAAAAATTTAAACTTCATTTTTATCAAGGTTGTGACATGAAAAGCATGATCAACAATTTTTTTTCTTTTTAGAAACATTAACTTTTTCTTTTGAAATAACTTTTCTCTTTAAAGAGTTGTTTTCAATCAAAACAACTTCCTTTTGTTTTTCCACCAAAATAATTTTATTTTTCAAAGCATTATTTTCTTCACACATATCATTCAATTTAGAAAGCAAGGAAATATTTTTATTTTTCAAACTTTCATTTTCTTTTGAAACATTTTCAAATTTAGTTTGAAAAGAATCTTTTTCTTTTAACATGCAATCAAATTTATTTTCAAATTCTTGTTATCCTTTTTAAGTATTTCATATTTTTCTAGAAGTTGTTGACAAAAATATGCAAGTTCATCATATGGCATATCAACATCCTTTTCTAGCTCGGATTCGGTGTTTACCTCAAGGGAGTTATCCCCTTGGATCATGTAGCATACGTTGGAAGTGTCACTTCCAACATCCGAGTCGCTCTCCGCATAATATTGTTCTTTTTCGTCAAGGGAGAGTATTGTGTTCCAAACTACAAAAGCCGAATCAAGATTAGCAACCTTAGATAAATATTCATCATTTAGGGTATTCTTCAAATCATGAATGGCTTTTGCATTAGCCTCAATATTTTTGCCATTAAAACAATAAGAATCTTTAATATTGGCAAAATAAACATGAATGCTTAGGGCCTTGAGGTACAAAGACATCTTAACCTTCCAAGTTTGGATGTTAAGAATGTCAAAGGTGGGAGGTGACATGAAATCCATGTGTGTGAAAGCAAATATTGTGATTAGCTACTAATGAGGATCTTTAACTCAAGGTTGTTAGACCCAAATCAAGAGCACGTGGCTCTGATACCAATTCTAATCACCTAGATGGGGGTAAATAGGTGACTAGCTAATCTAATGGTCAATAAAAGCGGAATTAAACTATTTATGTAAACTATAAATACTTAAGTTAAATACACCAAGTATAACACAAGAGTGCAGCCGAATTCCCCGTGAAGGGCTCTGGACTAACTCCTTAAGATTCCTCTAGATAAGAGTTGAGGTGCCGCGTTGGCTCTCTTGGTGAATACTAGTGTTAGCAAACAAACCCAATCATATAACAATATGAGCACAAATATATATCTAGCAAATAAAGATGAAAATAATATAAACATGCAAGATATAAACAAGTAAGAGATAGAGAGAGAGAGCAATCACAAAAATGGGAGAATTATTTTGAGGTTCGAGCACACTTGCTCTACGTCCCCGCCTTCAACACTTGAAGGATTTTCTCTGTAATCCATCCCACCGGATCACTCGGTGCCGCAACACCTACAAGGAGTTCCCACTAGAACTCTTAGACTCTCTAGTCCCTTCACTCGTTCCCGCAAGAACAAAACACACCGCAAGCACGCAAGCTTGCCGAGGCCGCACCTCTACAATGAACTCTCATTAGAACTTCAAACACCGCGAACACACAAGTCCGCCTCCTCAAAGCAAAGATAGAGTCTTTGGTGATCATAACACTTTGATCACCTAAAAACAATCTCACAATAACTCTCCTATAGGATGATATAGCAATGGATAACTCAAGTGATTGTGAGAAAAACAAGGATTAAAGTTATGGTGAAAAACACATGAAAATCACTTTTGAAATCTCTTGATAAACTCTCCTTTTGAATGGAAGTATTTGGCTCTAAAACAAGTGGAGAAATCCTCTTAAAAGAGTAGGAAAAACTAGCTTCAAAATCCACTAAAAATCTTATTCAAAACAGTCCATAGAAGCCCTCCTTTTATAGGCTAGGAAAAACTAGCCGTTGGGGCTAAATCAACAGCCTGGACGGCTGTCGATCGATCGGCCCGGTCGACCGTGGCCTGGAACAGAGAGCAGAACTCTCTGCCGGTCGACCGGGGCTTTCCAGATAGCAGAGCTCTCTGTACGGATGACCGGGTCGGTCGACTGGCCCTCCAGCCAGACTAGGCGTGCACGCTTGTGCACGTCGGTCGACCGACTCGGTCGACCGACTCCTAACTCGGTCGATCGCCCCGGTCGACCGGCAGAAGCCAGAAAACAATTTTTCAGGATTTAAAAACTTGGTTTTATATTTAAAATAAAATCCCATAAATCCTCTAAAAATCTATAAAAATAGGTTCAGTATAATACTTTGATATACAAACATGTTTGAGTAAAATCAAGACATGTTACAAACATTTTGAACTATTTTTGTAACTTAGAAATTTTGGCTCAAAACAAAATCTGTATTTTTCAAAATAGATTTTTTTCAAAACTTCTCCAAACACAAAAGCAAGATTTTTAAACTCTTTTAAAGCTTAGTGTGTATGGATATGATCCACTACACATACATGATGAAATATTTATGTTTTTGACAATAAGCACTAAAATAGTTTTGGTTAAAACACATGTATATATTAAACTCCAAAACTAAAAACGGTATTTTTTCAAAATGAAAACTCTTTGTATTTTTTCAAAATAAAAACTCTTTTATGAAAACACATCTAAATCTTGTATGTGAGTGTATATGGTATACTTGAGCAATCCACCAACTATTCTATCCTTTACATTTTATCTAAATAAAATCTTAACAAAGCAAACCTAGACACAAGTCTTCTCTTGAAGTCTTCTCCTCCTTCTTGACTTGGTCCAAACTTGATCCAAAGAGCTAGCATCCTCTTGAGTAATTGATATGGTCTTGATGCATAGGCTCTTGAATCAAACCGTGTTAGCTCCAAAACTTGACTTTGAATCCTTTGTTGAAGCCAAACACCTACTAAGATCTTGATCATAAATCTGAGACTAATTAAATACAAGATCATTAGTACTATCACTACATGAGTTAATCATCATCAAAACTAGAGTGATGGGCCTTTGGGCCAACAGTAGCTTCATCACGGGTGATGCATAGCGGATTACCGACACCAGACCCCGTGCTAACTTCGCCACGAGCAATAACCACGCCAAGTGTGATGGTTTTTTGCGTTGTATGCTAGCCTCGCTCCAGCTTGTCTAGTTTCGCTTGTTTGATCGCTAGCCATTTTGCCTTTCATGTTCTGTTATCATGTTTTATGTGCATGTCTAGTACTAATACTCATGTAGGTACCTACTTGGCCTTATAGCCCTACAACCCTCAGGTTGCATAGACCGTCAGGTCTCTCAGCCACGTTTGATAGGCGGACCTATCGCTCAGCGCTTTATCACTAACTCCGTTCGAGCATAGTTACTCATGAGCGCAGCTTTGTCATGTGCGGTAATATAACGTTCATACGCTCACCTCACCGTGTGCGTTTAGCTGTACCGCGAGCGATAACCATGCCCAACGTGATAGCGTCTAGCGCTATGCGCTAGTTTCGCTCCAGCACTACTCAGCCCCACTTAGATGTTAGCTTGCTTACTTGCTCGCATGATTTAACTATTATTCTTCTTAATGGATGTGAAGAGTTTGAAACCTTTACTTATACTATTTTCTAAAACTGTATTGTTTTTTCAGTATTTGTACCAATCTCCTGTATCTATACTGTTTTTCTGTATCTGTACCGATCCCCTATATCGGTACTATTTTCCTGAATTTGTACCAATATCCAGTATCGGTACCATTTTCCTGTATTAT
>JAVJIF010001721.1:115000-132786 GCA_038442645.1 Agave tequilana
GAGACAGAAGACGAAAGCGATACAGAAAACGAAAGCATGACTCTTGACGATGAATCTGATTACTATGGTGATGACGACGATTAGAAGTTAAAAAATTGTATTTTGTTTTTCTTTTTAAATATATATAAATCTGTTTTCTAAAGTTATTTGTGTGAATTACATTTTTTACTACTATGTATTGGTTGAAATACTGCGACCATGTGTAGGCTGTCTAAAAATGACTAACAGGCAAGCCATCAAAGCAGCAGTCTCAAGCACTAGACGCGAGGGATTGATGCCCGCGTCTCAACATCAAGGCGCGTCGGCACAAAGCCCGCGTCTCAGCATCAAGGCGCGTCCGGCTCGAAGCCCGCGTCTCAGCATCAAGGCGCGTCGGCCGGAAGCCCGCGTCTCAGCATCAAGGCGCGTCCGGCCCGAAGCCCGCGTCTCAGCATCAAGGCGCGTCCGGCCGGAAGCCCGCGTCTCAGCATCAAGGCGCGTCCGGCCCGAAGCCCGCGTCTCAGCATCAAGGCGCGTCCGGCCGGAAGCCCGCGTCTCAGCATCAAGGCGCGTCGGCACAAAGCCCGCGTCTCAACATCAAGGCGTGTCGGCCCGAAGCCCGCGTCTCAGCATCAAGGCGCGTCCAGCCCGAAGCCCGCGTCTCAGTTGCAACCGCCCCGGATTGTGGGGTCAGTTACCGCACATATGGCGGGTAGTGGCCCCTCGTTCAGGCGCATTTTTAGGGGGCACGATCACCCCCTAAGACCCCTATAAATAGCCCTGTTGGCTATGAAGGTGGGGCGAGAAATAAAATCAAAAGGGAAGGATTATTCTGGGCAAGAGAGAGAGAAGCCTGACACCAACAAGAGAGAGAAGACTCTCCAGCGAGCTTACTGAGTACTAGCCGCTCTTTGCCTACCTCCTCTTTGAGAGTTTTGGTAGACGGAGCTGAGTTACTCCCCTACCGGCCAAAGAGAAGACCCCCGACGGTCCAGGACGGTCATCTGGTCAACGGAGAACAAGATTCACTCTCCATCGCCACACGAAGAACCCAGCACTAAACAAAGGGAAGATTCATACATCCTCCCTCCCTTGTAGTCGGAGCATTAGCTTGTTGTAATCTTTCAACTGATTCAAGAAATATTACACATTCTTCTCCGCACCAAACAAGAGATGGCGACTCCGCTGGGGACTACATTCGTGACCGATGAGCACATCGTGGTGCAGGATGACGTTCTCCGTAAGGGGAAGATGGTCGAATCACTCGTCGTTGAGTTCGACCAGGCGAAGTACGAAGAGTTTCTCTCTTCTGGCTCCAAGAGCCCAAAGACCCGCGTCTGCCGCAGGGTCTCGAGTGGACAGCTTCCCGAAGCCCTATCTGTGGCTCTATCGGACGCTGCTGTCACCCACTGTGCTGCGTCCGGCTCACGCGTCAACGCCTCCCCGAAGGCCCGCGTGACATCCAACGCCTCTGCTGCGATCAACCGCGACGCACAGAACCCACGCGCCAACGCCTCCCAGAAGGCCCGCGTGGTCCCCGGCACAACTACTACTGCGACCAACCGCGTCGCGCAGAAACCCCGCGTCAACGTCTCTCAAGAGACCCGCGTGGTGAACATCCCTGGTTCTTCAAACCAGGAAATTGTTGGCTTCTCTCCTCCTCCACGACGCAATCGGAATGCCGAGCGTCGACTGAGAAGACGCGCGCGTCAACACTCGTCGGAACCGATGGTTTTCTGACTGGGGTTGGACGCGGCGTTCAATCTGATGCCTTGCCCGCACCCCGACCAGTGCGAGAGATCCGCGTTTGGCGGCCCAAACGCGAGACTCCTCAAGTTGTGTCTGCCGAAGACCAACTTGCCAAACGCCAAAGCGAAGCTTCTGCGTCTCATCAAACGCAGGACGCATGCGCCCCCAGGCGTAGGGCCCAGCAGCCCACTATCTCCCAAGTTTCTCTGCTCCAACGCAGCAGACAACAGTGCGAGGACCGCGTCTCGTCTCAACAGAGACGCCAGACGCGCGTAACGCCTCAAGTCTCTCTGCTCCAACGCAGCAGACAACAACGCGAGAACCGCGTCTCGTCTCAACAGAGACGCCAGACGCGCGGAACGCAACAGCGTGACCACCGCGTTTCTGAGACCTGCGTTCAGACAGCGCAACACACGACTGCCCCCCGTCTTCGACGTTGTGAGGCCAGTCTATTTAATCCCCCTCCCACGGATTTGAGAGATTATTTGACAAGGAAAAGAAGTGCCAATCAGGCCACTTCTTCTTGCTGCTGTCAACAACTCATCCAGATGCTCTCTGGATGCCATTGCGAATCAGGCGTGCACCAGCCGTCTTTGATTAGACAGCTGACCCTGATTCCTCCGTCAGCCAAAAGAAGACGCTCCCACCGAAGGAGAACCTTCCCTGATGTCGAATACCCGGAGCTTACTGCATATATGACAAGCAGAAGCAGGGAAAACAACCAATGGTCAATTCAGAGGGGTCAAACTCTGAGACAGAAGGGGTGTATCGACATACCCGTACCAGGACAGGGACCATCCCCCCAATTGACTATAATGCCTTATCCCGCGGCATTAGAATGGACGACTCTCACTCCGTAGTGATAGAGTCGCAAGATTCGAACTCTTCCGGTGAAAGGGGAGTTTTTGCCTACATGGCAGATGTTCCTGAAGATAAAGAAGACGCTCCTGAGGAGACAACTAAGCATCTAGTGCAGATGCAGAAGCACCAGATGCAAATACTCTCCTCTCAGCAGAGAACCATTGACGGTCTCAAGCACATGCTTGAGAAATTGCTCGAAGAGAGAGAGAGATCTCCTCCTAGAAGGCCAAGAGCAAGAAGGGGAAGGAGAGAAAGTCCACCCTCCGATCCTTCCGAAAGGACACGACGATCTACTCCAGATATGTCCCAGCCTTCAGCGCATGCAGGAAGCAACCCGGACTCGGAGAAGGCTCAAGATCAAAGAATGAGCCTACTGGAGCAACGACTCAACGCCCTTGCCAGTCGTAAAGATCTCCAAGAAGCTGGAGTGGTCCGGCCCTATCCGGCCGAGTGGGACTTAGTCCCGTACCCTCCTAAGTTCAAGGCTCCAACTCTCCAAGCATTTGACGGGAAGGGATCACCCAACCAGCATATCTACTACTTCAAATCCCAAACTGGGAATGTGGTAGATAACGACGCTATATTGGCGCGACTGTTCATTGGCACCCTAAAAGGGTTGGCCTTTGAATGGTTTATGAAGCTCCCGGAAGGTTCAATCAAGAACTGGGGCGACCTGGAGAAGCTGTTTCTAACACGCTTCTTCGAGGATGATTCGGAGGTTACAATGCCTACCCTTTTAGCTACCAAGCAGCGAAATGGAGAGTCCGTTAAGTCTTTCGTAGAAAGATTTCGGAACACGGCACTCCGATGTCCGAGCGGCATGACCCAGGCCACCCTGGTGGAAACATGTCGCCACAATCTCCAAACCTCGCTCCTTGCTCAGATAGGAGTAGCTGAAAGCCGCACCTGGAAACAACTAGTCCAGCAAGGTGAACAGGCTGAAGAGATTGTCGCCCGCGTCAAAGCGGAAGAAGGCAGGCCCAGGCCAGAAAGGTCAACGAGGCGTGCGCCAGACACATCCCTCCAAACCAAACGGAAGGATAACTTGGCGACGGAAACCAAATCTCCCACCAAGCCGCCACCAGGCAGAGCAAGTGGCTCTTCAAGCCAGCCACGCCCCAACAAGCAGTATTCCTTCAAGGAGGAACACGTCGATTCGCTCTTCAAACTACTCAACAAGAGCAATCGACTGAAGCTCCCTGAAATCAGGCGCCCGGAAGAAGTCGGCAAGACCGACAATCCCAACTACTGCCTGTACCATAGGATGCTCGGGCACCCTACCAGGAGCTGCTACATCTTCAAGGACGTCCTTCAAGCCCTGATTGACGCGGAGGTATTAAAACTCCGACCAGAGCAGAAGAAGATGACGGCCAACATGACGTCGATGCTCCACTTTGGGACACGACCCCCGATGCCCGTGGGAGTGATATCTGTCCCGAAAGGAGAATTGAGAGTGGTCAATACAGACCCTCATCAGCAGCAGGAGAAAGGCTTGGTACCCGTCCCTACACCTCAAGGGGAAATCATGTGGGTCCACCCTGACCTCGTCGACGAGCAACAATGGACGACTGTGACCAACAGGAAGTCCAAAGGCAAGGGGAAGGCATCATCTTGCCACGTGATCTGCGCTTCTTCCCGGGAAGCAGACGCTGATGTTCCTTCGCTGACCGACTCAGAAGAGGAAACAATAGTCCTGGCGGCAGAGCCCAACCAACCGACAGCAGGCACCCGTTCAGGGCAGGCGTACTTGAAGCAGTACGGCGAAAAGGCGGTGGTCCCTCCTCAACCAGCTGTAGAGCCAGCTCAGCCCTCCACAAAACCACCCGTGGAGAAACAGAAAGAAACTCGGTTTTCTCGGGTTCTTTCAAGAAGTGCAGCGGAAGGATCTTCGACACCTTCGACACCTTACCGCTTCGATGTGCTGGCTCAGTTAGCCAACATCCCAGCACGCATTACCTTGTATGAGCTCCTGAGGCTATCAAAGTCAACCAGAGAAGCTCTACAAGAAGCCCTGACAAACGCTGAGGCCTTTCTGACCCACGTACCGAGGGAGGAAGATGTAGAAGATTGCCTCCACACCTCCCCAAATGCTCCCTGCATCTCCTTCACAAAAGATGACATGCAGGTTAAAGGGAAGCATGACCGACCCCTATACTTTACAGGGTATATCGGGTCATCCGAGGTGAACCGCGTTCAAGTAGACCCCGGGTCCGCACTAAGCATCATACCTCGCCGGGTCATGCAATTTCTGGGCATTCCTACCCATCGTCTGAGCCCTACCCAGACGACTATTTATGGGTTTAATGCCAACAGCTCCCGCCCGATGGGGAAGATCAAGCTCAAATGCCGGATCGGGAGCCTCAAATCGGAAGTGACGTGTTATGTCATTGACGCTGACACTTCCTACAATCTGTTGCTGGGACGACCATGGATTCACCAAAATTCCATTGTTCCCTCCACTCTCCATCAAGTCATGAAATACATTGACGAGAGCGGACAGGTTCGAACGTTGATTGCCGAAAGGCATCCGTTCAAAGGGGTCGAAAATTATTTCACGGATTCCCTCTTATATGAGGAGAATAATGGAACCCCGCAACCAGAGGAGCCAGACTCTGGTAATGAAGCTGACGTCGAGCCTGAGGAAGAAGAGTGCCTGTGGGAGCTAGAACCACTTGTAAAGAGCACTAATAAGCTCGATGTTGATACCACCGACGATGTAGGCGGTTGGTATATTAATGAAGATTTAGATTTCGCGTACTTTCCTGTGTGTGAGTCTGATTCAATACCGTCGGATACCAGTACCGGCGTAGACGAGGATGTATGGTCGGCAATGGATGCCTTGACATCATTGCAGGTACCAATAAAATCATCCTTCGGGACGTACCAGGATGATGGTGACGCACAAAAGTCTGTATTCCTGGTTCCAGCCAGACGAAAAGGCCAGAAACCAATCCTCTTTGGACGAATTTCGTCTGAACCAGCACCCTATGAAGAATCAGAAGGTGAAGAGGAGCCCCCGCAGTTCAATCACTATGAACCAAAAGCGCTCAAGATGATGAAGCGTATGGGGTATGATCTAGCCAGCGGACCCGGGTTGAACTTCGGCAAAGGAGGAGATCGTTGCTCCGATCTTTTGTGCCAAAAGGAAAGCACCTGATTATTATCATCAGACCCGCAGGGGGTTGGGCTATATATCAACTCCGATCCCGTCAGCCCCTGATTCCGAGGAACCATCAGGCCATGATCACTCTTCAGACACGTTATCGTGGGAATCAGATGTCAGTATTGGCAACATCTTCAAAGGGCTTTCAGTAAACATGGCTTCAACAACCATCTGGAAGACGAAGACGAAGAAATGATCCAGTCAGATACAGACCCCTGGATCAAACACCTGAATGCTCTCTGGGATATCCGCTTCGAACAGCGTGAGCCACCCACAGAAGACAAGGTTGTTCAGATCAACCTAGGAGATGATGCTAATCCTAAGCCCATCTTCATAAGTGACGGCCTGTCACCATCAGAGAAGAAGGATCTAATATCTCTTATACAAGAGTATATAGACGTCTTCGCCTGGAATTATGAGGACATGCCTGGACTCGATCCTCAAGTGGCTATGCACCGCCTCAACATCAGTCCGGATGTAAAGCCCGTCAAGCAACAGCAGCGACGGTTTCGTCCAGAAGTAATGGAAGCCATTCAATCAGAAGTCAAAAAGCTCATTGACTCTGGCTTCATCAGGGAGGAACAACATCCCGACTGGGTAGCTAACATCGTCCCCGTTGCTAAGAAGAACGGGAAGATCCGGATCTGCATCGACTTCCGCGATCTAAACGAGGCCTGCCCCAAAGACGAGTTCCCGTTGCCAATCACAGATGTCATGATTGACAATACATGCGGGTTCGAGCGAATGTCCTTTATGGACGATTCTCAGGTTACAATCAAATCAAGATGTACCCTGACGACGAAAAGCATACCTCCTTCAGGACACCTCTAGGAGTATACTGCTACACCGTCATGCCCTTCGGACTAAAAATGCAGGGGCGACATACCAAAGGCTATGAATGCCATTTTCCACCAGCAGATACGCAAGACGGTGGAGTGCTATGTCGATGACATCGCGGTGAAAAGCCGCACTAAAGGCGATCACATAGCGGACCTAAAAGCGGTCTTTGACATCATGCGGGCTCATCAATTGAAGATGAATCCCACCAATCATTCCTGGGGGTAGCCAGCGGAAAATTCCTAGGGTTTGTTGTAACCTCTACCGGAATTTATTTGGATCCGGAGAAGGTTCGCGCCATTCAGGAAATGCAACCTCCAAGAAGCCTCAGGGAGCTCAGAGGATTGCAGGGACGACTGGCATACATCCGCAGATTTATTTCAAATCTCTCCGGAAGATGCCAACCCTTCGCTAAGCTGATGAAGAAGGGAGTCTCGTTCATATGGGACGATGCTTGCCAACAAGCATTCGAGGAGATCAAACGATACCTCACCCAACCACCAGTCCTTGCAGCTCCGGTATCCGGAAAGCCCTTCCTGGTGTACGTCCGATCGATGGATCATTCTTTGGGAGCTCTACTAGCTCAGAATGATGACCAAGGACGAGAACGAGCAATCTACTACCTCAGTAGAACAATGATCGGGGCCGAACATCGATACAACCCGATCGAGAAGGAGTGTTTGGCCTTGGTGTTCGCTATTCAGAAATGCGACACTATCTGGTAGGCCAATCATAAATGTCATATCAAAAGTCAACCCCCTGAGGTTACTCATGACAAAGCCTTCGTCATTGAATGGCCGGCTGGCGAAATGGGCTATATTGCTCTCCCAATATGAGATGCACTTCCTGCCACAGAAGGCCATTAAAGGACAAGCGGTGGCGGACTTCTTAGCTGAACACCCGGATCCGAGGGCAGCCAAACTTTATGAGGATCTCCCAGATGAGGTCGCCGAAGTATGCCTAACCCAGACATCGTTTGAAGGACAAGTATGGCAACTTTTCTTCGATGGTGCATCAAGGGCAAGCCCCAAGGGACACACAGTAGCGGGGGTAGGAGTAGTACTCGTCTCCCCACAAAACTACGTGATCCCCCGAGCTATCTCGTTAACCGAGCCCTGTTCCAACAATGTGGCGGATACAACGCCCTCCTGATTGGGATGCAATTCGCCGATGAGATTGGCGTTAAAAATCTCGAGGCTACGGTGACTCCAAACTCATCGTCAGCCAAGTTCGCGGAGAGTATGAGGTCAGACATGAAGATCTAGTACCCTACTACGACGCGACAATCCACATGGCGGAGAAGTTTTCAAACTTCTACATCGACCATGTGCCGCGAAGCCAAAATGCGCATGCAGATGCCCTCGCATCTCTCGCAGCTTCCCTAGCTCTCCCAGCAGGAGCAATGGAGAAGGTATTCGTCTATAGCCACGACCTATACTGTCCAAAAATTCCCCCCGAGACTACCCAGGTCAACAGGAGATCGTCGCGGTAAAGAAACACTTGAAGTGTCAACCGCTCCAGAGCTTAAAGACTGGCGATTTCCCTATATTGATTATGTCTTATACGGCATCCTGCCTGAAGACACCAAAGAGGCGGCCGCCATTCGGAGGAAAGCCCCCAAATTTTACTATAATGCGATCACGCGAACACTGTACCGTCGATCGCATGACGGGATCCTGCTCCGTGCCTCTCATCAAAAGAAGCCCGTGAAGTGTTGAAAGAAGCCCACGATGGTATTTGTGGAGCTCATCAACCTGGCCCGAAGCTGGCAAACCGACTCCAAAGATTGGGTTACTATTGGCCCAAGATGATTGTCGACGCCATCTCCCTCGCTAAGAGATGTCACGCCTGTCAAATACATGGCGATTTCATCCATCAAGCACCAGGGTATCTCCACTCTACGACCTCTACTTGGCCGTTCGAAATGTGGGGGATGGACGTGGTTGCCCCATCAGCCCACCATCGTCGAAAGGACATCGGTTCATTCTAGCAATAACCGATTACTTCTCCAAGTGGGCCGAAGCTGTTCCTCTAAAAGAGGTAAAATCGTCTAACGTGATCAAGTTCGTGAAACATCACGTTATCTATCGCTTCGGTGTGCCTCGGCGGATCGTCCATGACAATGGACCCCAGTTCATCAGCCAGGCTTTCCAGAGATTCTGTGCTAAGTTCAGAATCCAGAGTGTGTCATCAACGGCATACTATCCTCCCGCCAACGGCCTCGCGGAAGCTTTCAATAAGACTATTGGCAAGCTTCTCAAGAAATTCGTCTCGAAAAGTCAACGAGACTGGGACGATAAGTTGGGTGAATGCTTATGGGCATATCGCACGACCGTGCGAACCCCAACTAAAGCCACGCCATTTTCCTTGGTGTACGGATGTGAAGCTGTCCTCCCACTGGAAATCCAAATTCCATCTCTACGCGTCGCCCTGACCGCCGATGACAACAGAGGAGAAGCATCGACAGCGACTCCAAGAACTGGAGGCCTTAGACGACAAGCGTCTGCAGGCCCAGCAGCAGATCGAGCTTTATCAAGCTCGCATCACCAGAGCCTTCAACAAGAAAGTCAAACGCGAACTTTCAAGAAAGGCGACCTTGTCTTAGCCGTCCGGAGACCCATGGTCATGACGCACAAGACAAAGGAAAATTCCAACCCAAATGGGAAGGACCATTTGTAGTAGAGTCGGTCTACTCGAATGGATCGTATCGTCTCATAACCTCTAATGGCGATACACTCATGATGCCAATCAATGGCAAATTCCTGAAGAAATACTATCCCTAGATGGTGTTCTTCTGTTGATCAAGTTAAAATTACACCTCTGATCAAAACATCCGACGCCTTCGACGGCTAAGGATAGAGGAAAAGGTTGGCATCTAAGCCCAACATAAATCCTCGACAACTCATCATGCTGAGGGGAATAGCATGGCTAGCCCAACCCAACGGTAGTTGGTAAAGGCACTCAAATCCGTTGAGAGCTGAGGGTTTGCTAAAAATCCTGCCGATCAAGTTAATACCACACCTCTGATCAAAAAAAAAAAAAAAAAAAAAAAAAAAAAAAAAAAAAAAAAAACATCCAACGCCTTCGACGGCTAAGGATAGAGGAAAGGTTGGCATCTAAGCCAACATAAGTCCTCGACAACTCATCATGCTAGGGAATAGCATGGCTAGCCCAACTCAAACGGTAGTTGTAAAGGCACCTCAATCCGTTGACAGCTGAGGGTTTGCTAAAAATCCTAAGTGGCCCTGATTCCACTCTCTCCTCCAAATCTCTTACCATTCTCATCCATAGAATGGTAGGACCACAAAATACAAACATTACTACGTTAAACACTATACCTCTGGTAATGAAACTCCTTGTCGAGTACAAGCCCCGCTTGTCACCTCTACATAGAGCAGCAAACTTCAAATTTGCCAGTTAACACTATACCTCTGGCATTTCAAATTCCACTTGTCAATTCTCATCAATAGAATGACAGGTCCTCAAATTGCTCCTATCAAGAGCCAATTCTTGTCAAGTTAATATCACACCTTTGACAAACTACTGTTTAAGTTAACATTACACCTCTAAGCAGTATATCAGGTGCCCGTCAAGTTAATATTACACCTCTGACAGTCACCCTTTCTTCAGACTTCCATATCGAAGCTGAAATGGACGATGCCAAGTTAACACTACACTTCTAGCATCCGAGTCATTGCTAAGTTCAACAATACACCTATGGCTATGACCTTTCCTCGACTTCTTCAAGCCGAGACGACTAATGCCAAGTTCAACATTACACCTCTAGCATTACCCTCACTGTTAAGTTAAACATCACACCTATGACAGTGACACCCTCAGTTTTCCCTTATAAACTGAGATGTCGATGAGTTAAGTTAATATCACACCTCTAACTCATGTCCTTGTCAAGTTAACATTACACTTCTGACAAGACTATTTCCAACCCGTTAAGTTAATATCACACCTCTAACGGTAAGGACTTCCCTAGATTCCCCCGCGAGTCTAGTTTCATTTGATATTCTCCCCAACAGAATATCGAATTCATTTTGGAGGCATTGTTGGTTAACATTACACCAATAAACAATGTTTCCATCAACATCCCCAGCTGATCTGAAATCAAGTTAAGCACAAATCCTTGATAAAAGTTCATCTTTCCTGGGGGTACGAACTCCACCTGTCACTTTCTTCCACAAAGTGGCAGGTCCACCAAAATCACCTCTGTCAAGTTAAGCTTACACCTCTGACAGTGTCATGAAAGTTCTTGGAACAAGATCTTTCCTCAATACTTTTGACTTATTAAGATTATGATTATCATTTTGATAAAGATCAAAAGACTTCCTTGCTCCTACATGTCCAACCAAAGCAAAAGAGTTCGAGACAAAAGAAGTAAAAAGGAGGGTGTCACTTTTATTTATATCCAAAAATATGAAAGTGATACAAAACGCTCTCTTATACAAATAAGATTGAGCGTTACAAAAAAAGGAGGAGAAGGCTAAAAATCTCGATCTGGTAGGGAACGGATGCGCTCCCTGAGACGATGCATCTCATGCTGACGTGCCTTCTCAGCCTCCATCATCGCCTGGACCCGCAGCTCCTCTTCAGATAGGCAGGGTTTTTCAGCCAGCTGGGCTCGCAAAGTCTCCAATCTGGAGAGATGAACAGACTGGCTCTCTTCAGCCCGTACCCTTGCAGCCTTCTGCTCCTCTAGCTTCTTCTGGAGGGCGACGAGCTTCTCTTCATTGACAGCTAGCATGGCTTTGGCCTTAGCAATGGCAGCCCGAGCGTTGGTAATAGCAAGCTCTGTGTTCTGCATGATAAGCTCAGTATCCCCTGAGTCTTCAATCAGCCTTTGGCATTCAGCCTGGGAACGCTCAAGGTTGCTGACCTCTTCGGCAATTTGTACTTCCACTTCCTGTCGCTCTTGCCTTTGGGCAGAAAGGAGGCTATCCAGGATGACTTGGGTTTCGTGGAGGGAGTCAGCTTCGTCTAAAGACTTCAGCTCTTTCAGGTCACTCTCCAACTGATCCACCACCCGCATACATGCCTGAGCAGAGGAAGGCCCCCGACTAGCTCGATGTTCTCGGCCACATTCCCGAGAAATCTCCGGGCAAAGTCAAAAGAACGACGCCCAGAAAGGATAAAGTCGATGCACGATCGCATCGCTTCAAAGAACTGCCGCACCGTACTGCGCGTCAGGAAGTCCATGCTGTCATCCCACCGGAACGCTCCCCGACCCCCTTTCTATCTCGGAAGAAGGGGTGTAGGCCGGCTCTTTTTGCGCAGAAGTCATGCTAACCGCCGATACGGCAAGAGCGGAACCAGCCACTGGTGCTTCCGGAGGTGCTATCCCTGCGGGAACTTCCGCGCAATGATGGAGTGGCAAGCACGATTTCCTCAGAAGCTTCACTTGAAACTTGAGCTGTGCAATCTCCTGGGAGTGGACCTGCCGTCGGACCCTCCACCCGAGCCTTCTTGACCTCAGTAGTGGCTTCCTCCTCTGGTAGAGTGAAAGGCTCCCCAGTATCAGCAGCTGCCCCCTCTGAGGGCATCTCAGCAGCTGAGGTCTCAATTCCCTGTGGCCGAGTCAACTCTCCCACCATCTCCTCAATATGCGAGGAGGTTGTAGCCTCGGCATCTCCGGTCCGGTTGCCCTGCAATATAAATGAAGAATGTCAAGACATCTTCTTCAACATGCAAAGAGAAAATTGGACAGGAGGGGAAAGGGTACCTTTAACAGGGATAGCCGCCACTGACGGTGCAGACGATGGCTCGCCTCCATACATTTCCTCCTCTGAGACATGGAAGAACTTGCTTTGATCAGGAGGAGCGGGTTCCTCGCTATAGTCGACGTCGTCCTCAAAGAGGCTTTCCCCCGAGAACGAAGAAGACGACAGCTCAGGAAGCTCCGTAATCGGAGCCTTGCCTCCAATCACCCCAGTAGTAGGACTAGGGTCGACGGCCCTGGAACTAGAGATGAAGACGCCTGGAGACCCCAACTGCTGTGCCTCATCTCTCCCTTCATGAGCAGAAGGAGGTTTGAGCTGAGCTGAGATTTCCGGAATTTCAACATCTTCATCGCCCATTATGTCAATCTCTGGGGATTCGGCATCAGCAGCAATAACGGGTTGTTCGATGAACTCCCTTCCTCCACAGCCTCGCGGTGCGACTTAGAAGCACGAACTAAAGGGGGGAAATCCTCCTCTTCCGGAGGTTCCTCAACTCTGACGACGTCTTCAGGAGGAGCCTCAACTCCGGCAGAGATAGCTCCGGATTGGGAGACTTCAGCCGCCAAGTCCCTCCTAACCTTCTTCGGGGCAGGCTCAATAACAGAAGTGGGGCGGTGAGGACGCTTACTCACCACCTGCTTACATCTCTTCGTCCGCGCTCCTCCCTCGTCGCTCGTGGCTCCGTCCTCGTTACTGGTGGCTCCGCCCTCGCCGCTCGTGGCTCTGCCCTTGGCAGTTGTGGCTTTGTAGCTTGTGGCTCTCTTTTCGTCTTCCTCTCGACCTCCTTCCGGGCTTTCAGGTACTGTTCTACGAGTCTCGTTGGCTTAGCGGAATCCTTCCTTGCCTCGAGACTTGCATTGATGCTCTCGATACATGAAAACGCCGGAAGAAAGTCTGGTGTCTGGACGGCTTGGGAGTACCAAGTACAATAGCTTAGACTCATCTGGCACTTGGGCGCTTCGAGAGGTAGACGGAAGGTTGTCCCTGTCCCTCCAGCCACATTATAATACCAGGCCCGAGCACCCTCGAACAAGTTCCCTTCGAAGGCGAGCTGAGCATTGGGGTTCCCGATATAGAGCTGGTCATAGCCGAACTGTCGGGCGAAGCGATTCGGCATGTATGGCTCAATGGTGCATGACGTCCCTTGTCGAAAAGCATGTACCCGGGCCGAATATTAAGCAACCACCAGAAGGCTCCCTGGGATAACCTCGAGAAATCATCTGGGCCGGCGGAATCGACAAGTAGATCGCCGTAGGATGCATCAGGGATCTGGGGGAGGCAACGATTGAGCTGATAGTTTGCCGGGGCTGAAGACGCTTCCGGATGTAATATATGTAAGGATCCTGCCACCTCGAACCCTCCAATCGCTGTATAAAGGGGACGGAGTCCTCCTTCCAACGCACCGCCGTCATCAAAGAGGGGCAGTGCATCACATACCAGGCATAAGGTATGTGTAAGGCAGCTCGACCCGAGGATTGGATGCTTCACCATTGGATTCCCCTCTGAGTCCGTGAGCGGCTTTCCTCGGAATCCACAGTTTTTTGGGGCTCACAAAAGCTTTTAGCCAGCGCCCGCAGCCCGCTCTGAATACCAGCCACCACGGTCGGGAGAAGAGCTATAGGGTTGCCATGGGCCAGAAGCACCGCCGGGTACACCACGTCGGCAACTATAACTTCATGTGGCAGCGTGGGCACCACACAACGCTTTAGCCACAGCATCAGAAAACCTGCCAGCAGCGCCCGATCGGAGATAGGAGTCCGGGCTTGATGGTGGAAGCTTTCGAAAACCAAGTCGGGGTCGAAACCATCTTCGTTCGATTCCGTGGTGTAGAACTTCTCAGAAGCCTGGTCAATCCGGTCTTCAATCTCCCTATCAGAGCTGGGAGCCAGTCGGTGATCAAGTGGTCTTTGGTGTTCACATTGTTGAACAAATAACTGGCCCAAGACAGGTACTTGACCCCCTGCGACCCGCCATTTGGTGAGCTGACCGCAGATATGGAAGTGACATAGCACTTCCCAGTAGGTCTCGTATATCAGGGAAAACTCCTCCTTCACGTGGCGAAGCTCCACAGCGGTAGGGACATATTCTTCATAGGGCATGTCCCTGTTACCAGTCCTGAGACCTCGTGCAGCTCGTGTAGGGCAAGGCCCATCTCCCCGACTGGAGTAAAGAACGTCCCCGTCAAAGGATTGTAACGCTCTAAGATCCCAAAGAAGTTCTGAGAACTTTGAGGGATCCCCCACTGTACAGCCCTGACCGCTGGGTACAGTCCTATGCGCCTCAGCAAATCCCCGAGCTCGGTAAGGACAAAGCCAACCATTCTGCCCCACCAGTAATGTTCCGTGGAACGGATCCACCCATACGCACGGAACGCCACCGGATAATCGCCCTCCGCTGCCATGAATGCGTTGAGGAAGGTGGTGCCAATGTGCGGTATCTCTCCAGACGGGATCTCCCTCTTGCGCGACCAGGGAAAAGGCCGATAACAGACCCGTCGTGGCTGTCATGACGTGCACTTGGTAGTGGGAGCCCAGATCGCCAAGAGTAACCTCAGGAGCATATCGAGCAAGGTCAAATTCCATCTTCCGCGGGACGGACATATGCTGGAAATAGAACATAGGGTACATCCTCTCCATGGCCGGGAGAAAGAACCTCTGCCCCTATTTGACGGAGCCAAGTGTAAGTCCCTTCGTACACGCGATGGCCGCCATCATGGATACGATCCCCGAAGAAGAAGGCGGGCTTCTCCAGCTTGCTGCCATCATCCGTAGTGAATGCTGCATCGGTCATAAGCACTCGAAGGGTCCTCATATCGACATTCGAGAGTTTCTTCTCACGAGCCGGAGACTGGTCAGCAGTCCACAGGAACAGTCCTTTGTAGCACGAAGGTCAAGTTCCGGTCAGCACCACCTACATGCCCAAAATGGCGTATCTTGGGGAGTGAAGTATCAGGTTGCGGCGCTGCAAAAAGATAAAAACACTTTAGTCAGATGCTTTACCAAAAGCAAGGAGAAATACTAAGTGTTCCTAGTCTAAACACAGAAGAGATACTGGACGCAGGAATTATCAAATCCGCGTCCAGACCTGCGAATCTGCGTCCAAACGCAGAAGAGATACTGGACGCAGGAATTATCAAATCCGCGTCCAGACCTGCGAATCTGCGTCCAAACGCAGAGAGACGCTGGAACCGCGGAATTATCAAAGCCGCGTCCAGACCTGCAAATCTGCGTATGAGCACAGAGCGCAAGGATTGAAGCCACGTTCTGTAAACCATACTTATGAAATTCCAGTACGTGGACTCAGACGCCGATTCATCAGATTCGGCAGCTGATGGCACAGAACGCAAGGATCAAATCCGCGTTCTGCAAACCAAGACTTGTGGAATTTCAAAGCACTTGGACTCAGACGCCAGATTCATCAAATCGGCGCCTGATGATACAGAACACGAAGATCAAATCTGCGTTCTGCAAACTGCGTCCAGAGACCTTCACAATTAGAAATATTTAAGTGAAGGACTCGAAGTGCGTCCCGGTTATCATCCCAAAGACTGCGTCTGGGAATCAAACACGTTTTTAATGTGTTAAAGTTCTTAAGGGTTCATGCCTAGAGGGCATACTACCTTGGAGACCCTTGGAGGACGACGCCCTGCGCAGAAGAAGAACTGCCCCTCCGGGCCTCAGTAGTGGTCGCCTTTGAGGAAGAAGCGGTCGGCTTGGTCTTTGGTGCCATGGCGAACTTGGTCTGAGATTGGACAGAAGAACAGAAAGGGAAAGTGTTTTCTAAAGTTCTCAGCAAACGCGTTCGGAGAAGAAGAGGAATCTCCTCAACTGTTGCCTTTTATAGGCACAGGGATTCGCGAAGATTACGCGACGCGTGACCCAAGGGACACTGTAGCGAATCGTCGCTTGACGCGTGTGGCAAAATCATTTCTGGTGGCGAAGATCATGCGTCGCAACCACCCCGCGCCGCGAGTCAGAAGTTGACACGTGGAGCAGTTCATTTAATGAACCGGGAGATCCGCGCGCCAAAAAGAAAGATTTCACCGTTTCCCCAGGCCAGCTGGCGGCGTAATCATGACATAGCATAAAGTCCGCGCCCAGAAACGCACCGGACATGCCCCGTCAGCATTTCCAAGAGTGCGTTCGGAAGATCGCGTCTCCTCTAAGGAGTTCGCGTCTGGCCAAACATCGCGTCTATTTTATGGAAGCTGCGTCTTCAAAGCAGCCTCTGCTTTTCAAAAGGGAGCCTGCGTCCAGTCTTATGCGTCTGCAAGACAGTTCAACAGTACACTGGCGCCAACAGACAACCAACTACTCCCAGCCAAAAACGCACCCCGTGACAGACTAAAAGCAATTGGGGAGGTCTAGGCTGTGTATCTAGACACTCAACACGATCGACTCTGATGGCTTCTAAGAGTTCAACAGTACACTCACGAAGACCAAATTCGGATAAGGTCAAACCCCGAAGCATCAACAGTCCAGTCACAGGCGAACGCGTTTAAGTCCAAGTATTCCGAAATCCGTCCCATTCAACTGCGGAATATCGGAAACTTTGGAGGGGGTTCTGTAGGCTGTCTAAAAATGACTAACAGGCAAGCCATCAAAGCAGCAGTCTCAACAAGCACTAGACGCGAGGGATTGATGCCCGCGTCTCAACATCAAGGCGCTTCGGCACAAAGCCCGCGTCTCAGCATCAGGCGCGTCCGGCCCGAGCCCGCGTCTCATCATCAAGGCGCGTCCGCCGGAAGCCCGCGTCTCAGCATCAAGGCGCGTCCGGCCCGAAGCCCGCGTCTCAGCATCAGGCGCGTCCGGAAGCCCGTCTCAGCATCAGGCGCGTCGGTCCGGAGCCCGCGTCTCAGCATCAAGGCGCGTCCGGCCCGAAGCCCGCGTCTCAGCATCAAGGCGCGTCGGCCGGAAGCCCGCGTCTCAGCATCAAGGCGCGTCGGCACAAAGCCCGCGTCTCAACATCAAGGCGTGTCGGCCCGAAGCCCGCGTCTCAGCATCAAGGCGCGTCCAGCCCGAAGCCCGCGTCTCAGTTGCAACCGCCCGGATTGTGGGGTCAGTTACCGCACATATGGCGGGTAGTGGCCCCTCGTTCAGGCGCATTTTTAGGGGGCACGATCACCCCCTAAGACCCCTATAAATAGCCCTGTTGGCTATGAAGGTGGGGCGAGAAAATAAAATCAAAAGGGAAGGATTATTCTGGGCAAGAGAGAGAGAAGCCTGACACCAACAAGAGAGAGAAGACTCTCCAGCGAGCTTACTGAGTACTAGCCGCTCTTTGCCTACCTCCTCTTTGAGAGTTTTGGTAGACGGAGCTGAGTTACTCCCCTACCGGCCAAAGAGAAGACCCCCGACGGTCCAGGACGGTCATCTGGTCAACGGAGACAAGATTCACTCTCCATCGCCACACGAAGAACCCAGCACTAAACAAAGGGAAGATTCATACATCCTCCCTCCCTTGTAGTCGGA
>JAVJIF010001722.1:0-136757 GCA_038442645.1 Agave tequilana
GAAAGACTCCAACTTCCGCCTATTCGCCAGGAATTCCCGCAAGTCAGGCCCCTCAGAGCCTGAACAATCCCGCGTAGAGGCCCTTTTAGAGCGTACATAGGATAACGTGCCGTTCCTCTTATCCCTGCAGAAGGGATTAGCACTGAATAGTGCTTTAGTTCTAGCTTTGCCAACAGGTGCGAGCTTAGCGCTTGACGAACTGGAGAGCGGAGCACGCTGTGGTGCTTTATCCACTATGCCGCTGCGAAGGGGACTAGCCTTAGATACACTTTGGCCCTAGCCTCGCGGCGCGTGACCCTGTGAGTACTACGCCGTGGTACTGAGCTAGTAGCTTCGCTTGTGAAAATGAGACTGGAACAAGGCATTGTTGCTCTTGATTGGGCGACGGTATGATTGCCGTCGTGACTTCATGATCGGCAACGAAGCAGATAGGCATCCTGCCTTAGCGGAGAGGCGCGGTTCTGGCGTAACTACGCCTGCAGCTTTGGCCATAGACTTCTATTTAGGCCTCCACATCTGCTTTGGCAAAGTATGCTTAGTTTGCAAGGAACCTACTAGCCACACGTGAGGCTGAGGGGTGTTGGCAGAATTCTGCTTCTGGTTTCTGCTTCGAACCTGAGTCGTGGAGACCTTCCTATGCTTCCGCGCTTGAAGCATTAGGCACCCCCAGAGAGGACTTCTTCAAATCTTTCTTGATCGAACTGGACAACCAAGTTCTCGAGAGTGCAGAACTTGGGCTGCGAGCATGCTTCCTTGTTGCGCCAGAGACCGCAGTAGTTCGTAGAGAACCTTTTCTGTCTCCGCAGAGACTTCCTTGAAGATTTAGCCAGAGGGGCTCTGGCTGCACCGTCTTTTCTGAATTCAGAGTTAGACCCGAAGGTCTGTTCGTCGCATTGCGACACTTGATTCTCGACAGTGGAGAATTCAATCCCCAGTGGAGTCGCCATCTTGTTTTCCATTGATTTGCAAAAGGGGAAAAACTTACAAACAAAGTTGAGGAGCTAAATTACTAATTCTTAAAAAGATTACAAGTAGATTTCCTCAGAGATTCTAGAGAAGTGTGCCGATAGGAGTCTAGTCAGCGCGCGACCACTTTGTCCCTTTGACGATGCGAGCGATGAGATTCCCTTCTCGCCTGGTTCCGGGAATCAGAGAGTAGAGGGTTGGTAGACCCCTCTTGCTACTTCTCAAAACCGCCTCCAATTAGGAATTCCTTCTCGCCTGGTTCGGAGATTCCTTGAGAAGAAGGTAGGTATTAGGGTATCAACACCCTGAATAGAGAAGTAATTCTCTAAAAAGTCTCTGAATTCAAGAACGCACGGTGCGTCGTGAAGAAGCCTCTGCTTGTGGAGTCCTCTTCTCTCTCTTTACCGGGGGTCTCTTGGACGTATGCGCGGCCTCTGTCGTTTTCTAAAGAAGTCCTCCCTTCCTTGTACCCCTGGTGGCTATTTATAGGGAGAGCAAGGGTATGATCGTCCCTTGAAGGTATGGAAACAGATTGAATCGAATCTGTTTGAATCTGGAAAGTAGCCTTGCTGCGAGGCTAAGATCAGCTTCTGCGAAGCTAGAAATGGCAGGTCGGTTGATCTTCTTAATCTGTTTTGTTCTTTTCTATATCGTTGGAGGATTTCCCCTGATCTTCTTACTCGTTTTAAGAGAGTCAGAGATTGTGGCAATCAACTGCCGAATTTGATCTCCGATTTGATCTTAATTGGATTTGATCTGATTGGATCCCATCTCATCCGGAGATTTGATTGGTCAAAGGTTGACCATAGCAGACCAATGGCGGAGCTGCCCGCATTGAGCTCGTAGCGGAGCTAGAGGCAGTTTCTGGCGAAGTTCGAAAAGAAGCTTTTCGGCGGAGCTAGAAGTCTTCTGTGCGGAATTACCATATACCCTTTCTTCGCAATTGTATGTGGTTTTCGGGCGGAGTTGACTCTTTCTGGCGAAGCTATGAGTTAGATTTCTGGCGAGGCTTTGAATGGCTTCAAGGTGAAGTCGGATGATCCTAGCCTCTCAAGCGAGGCTATCTCTTCGGGCTCATGTAATGCTAAGTGCTAGCATCTTAGACCTGCTGAGGTCTGTTCAGAAACAATCCGGGTTCACTGTCTGCTTGCTGGATCAGTAGAGTCCAAGTTGCTTCCCTGTCCCTCGGAGATGGGTGAAAACTGGTCTTCAGCTCGTCTGTCACTTGTCTTTTGTAAATGTCTAGACATTGTTCGGACCAATAAGAATCTTGTCTTTTTTAAGTGTCAACACGAACCAAGAGCCGGTCGACCAGGCGGTCGACCGACGTGTACAGCCTGTGCACGTCTGGGCCTGGCATTGGGCCGGGTCGACGGGCGGTCGACCGGACTAGAGAGCTCTGCTCTCTGTTTTGGGGCGGTCGACCGGGCAGTCGATCAGACTCCTCCAACGGTCAAAAATATGACCGTTAGCGGTCGATGGCCGGTCGCCCGCCAGCTGTTCTGGCTGACAGAAACAGCCAAACAGCTAGTTTTTGGAGGAGGGTATTTATACCCCATTTCTTGGGGGTTTTGACTAAGATTTTAAGAGCAAAAATTTCCCTCATCTACAAGTGTTTTAAACAAGTTTTTAATAGTGTTTTTGTGCCAAAAAGGATTCATCTTTTTTTTAAAGTGTTTTGTTTATTTCAAAGAAATTAGGTTTTTGGGAACTAGTTTTGATCTAAAATTTCCATATCTATTTTGTGTTTTTCCAAGAGTAGTTTTTTGATCAAAATACTTTATTTTCCACACTTGAACTTATCTTCTATCCTATTCTATTAGGATCTTTGTTTGTCGAAAGAGGAAAGTGATTTGTGGTTGAGATTTACCACTTGTTTAAAAACCCTCATTTGTTGGTTGCTCCCTCTTTGGCAGAGGTTGAGATTGTTGGTTTGCTCCCTCTTGGTGAGGTGGAGTTGATTTGTGTATCCCTCTTCAGTAGAGGTAGATTGTGGTTGTTTGGCTACGGGCCTACCCATCGGTTGTGAGGTGGTTGTTTGAGAGAGGAGTTCGGTACTCTTAGTTGTTGTACAAATCCTCCTCGGTAGAGGTTCCCTCGGTGGGAGTATAGTGGATTAGAAATCCTTCACGGTGGTGAAGGCGGGGACGTAGAGCTAGGGGCTCGAACCTCGGAACATATCATTGTGTTTGTGTTTGATCCATTGTCTCTCAACCCTCTCTCTTATTTGTGTTGTGCATCATTCATTTCATCCATATCATATTCATTGCTTGTGTTGTGCCTTGCATTATTTCATATTGCCTATTCATCTTATATGCTTGGTTGTTTGTGTGCCTCACTTATCTTAACCACGAGAGCTTCATATAGCATCTCAACTCTATCTAGGGGAATCAAGAGGAGTTAGTCCAGAGCCCTTCACGGGGAATTCAGCTACACTCGTTGGTTGTATTAAGTGTGATGCAAATTAGTTTTAAATTCCGCATTTAGTTCATTAGATTAGCCGTAACATATTCACTCCCCTTCTAGGTGTACTTTCAATTGGTATCAGAGCCTACGCTCCTGATACTTAGGTTTAACACCTAGGAGTGAGATCTTGTTTAGCTAATCTACATTTGCATTTACATATATTTGTTTGCACACATATAGTTTATACCCATGGACTTCATGACCCCACCTATATTGACCCTTCCAACATTGTTGTTTGGAAAACTAGGATGTCCATTTACCTACAAACCCAGGCTTGCATGTTTTCCTTGCCGCTATCAAGAAATGCTATCTTGGTAACCGCAATCATATAGGGGCCAATGCACAAGCCCTTGAGGCTATTAGAAGCACGCTTTCTAAAGATTATCTTATGCATGTTTTAATCTTGATTTCGCTTTTGTAGTGTGGAACAAGTTGACAACCACCACCTCCAAGTTTCAATTGCCAATCCAACGGAGGATGATTCTAGTGGAGATGAATCCGAGCCACAAAAATGCTATATGGTCCAAGGGAATGACTCCCTTGAGTATACTTGGATACTCAACTAGATAGTGCTAGCTCTTCATTTGATGATTATGATAGTATGGATGCCAATGCTTTAAATGAAGAGTTATCTATTGTTTGTGAAAATATAAAGTTTTGAAAAGAAAACTTGTAAATTATCAAAAGAAAATGAGGATTTGTTTTCAAACTTGAGTTGGCTTTGCAAGAGAAGGTTGAGTTTTCAAATGAGTGTGACTCCTTGAAAACCCAACTTGAACTTGTTTTAAATGAAAACAAGATTTGAAAAATAAAAATAATTGTAATGAAGTTTTGAAGGAAAATGAAAAATTATCTTCAAAATTGATTTTGTAGTAAAAGAGAATGTTTCTTTGAAAAACAAAATATTTCCATTTCTAAGGATTTAGAATTTTGTTTAAGAAAATATTGTTTTGAAAAATGATATGTCTTCACATGTTTGCCATGCTAGGGTAGTTTCATCTAGCACACCCATTACATGCCACACCTCTTCTTTAATTGAAAATGATATATCCATGCTTAGGAAGAGTGTTGATTATTTGGGCTCCACTTTGAGCCAATGTGTAGTGAGTCATACACGTTTGGAATTCTTGGTTCGAAAGAAACAAGTTCCATCTTTGCATGCACACCATACACGGCATACACATGCTCCTCACGGACACACCCATCACATGTATGCTCATGTGTACACTTGTACACATTGTGGACGTAAGGGCCACCTTGCTAAATTTTGCTATGATAGAATACATGCTTCAAATTTAGCAAATAATTTTGTTTGGGTTAGAGAAGGGACTAACCCCCATGGACCCAAAAGAGTATGGGTACCAAGACCACCCTATTATTTTTGATGTAGGTGTGGGCTCTCGCATGACGTGAGAGTAGCGGTACCTTGGAGTGGATGCGTTCCGAGCCTCATGATGATTATTTTATGCAACACTTTCAAGGGGAGTTTGGTGGGAGGACCACCTTGTTTTGGAGAACTAGAGATGTGCCTTCATCGGTTTTTGGTATCGGTCTCTAACTCCCATTTATATTTACATGCTTTTCATGTTCATTATTTATAGTATGTTTTGATATTTATAGATTATTATGTTAATGCCATGATTATTAGACCTTTGACATGCATGTATAATATTTGAGACACCCAAGTTTAATATGGACCATTATTTTTGTGATCTCACCATTGTTTAGCTATTATGTATATCATAGTTCTAATAACATGTGGATTTACATAATGATCGTGTTTATGTTTATCATGATGATTTTTGTCTCTTTGATGCTTCATGTGTTGAATATATGTTTAAATGTTAGTTTTTCATTAAAACTAGGTGTATATTTGTGCATATAATGGGCCACAAATAAATCTATATATGTTTGTGCTTGATTGCTTATTTGAACCCATTAGATGTGCTAGTATAGTCTAGTTTTGATGATTCATGTAATTTAAACTTGTATTCCCATTTTGGACATGTTTTATGATTATGTGTTTTAACTCATATATATGGTCTTTTTGCTAAACTATAAGATATACATGTATACCCCTTGAGTCATTTGCTTTTCATGCAAATATTTATATATGGACTCATGTGTGTTTAGGGATATGTATGTATACTTCTTGTTTGACAAAACATACATATGCCTTGAAGTATAATTTATTTTTAATGAAAATTTAGTTTTTCATGTTTTCATGTTTAAAGGAATTCAAATTGAGCTTGATTGCATACTTTTATGATTATGATCTTCACATTTTATTTGTACACTCATTTTTCTTGTTTGCTCATGTTATGTTTTCATGAGTCATATTTATGCTTCATTGACTTTGAATGTTGGCTATCATGTGGATATCTTGTTTCATGAAAATAATTTTGTTTTATTCCTTACTTGAAGGATTTCGTACTAGTTAACAAGTTCTTCCATTTTAACTAGTTCATATTCTTCGTTTTAGTAGAGTTTTTCAAACATATTATATTTTCAAATCTTATTTTTTGAAAACCCCTACATTCAACGGGTGGTTGGTTGGGAGACCAAGCCTATGTATGCTTCATATTGAATATCTTTTTAAACATGAGCATGAGTTGGAGGATAGGTAATATGAGATATACTCTTGATCATATTGTTGTTTCAATTGGTATCATTAAATTCTTTCAATTGGTATCAATCTTGACATTTTTTTTTTGTGTATGTATACTTTCAATTGGTATCATCTATTTTAATTGGTATTCTTTTTTCATACACATATATATGTTTATTTGTGCTTAATATATTTCTATATCCTCAAGCACAAATTTTGTTTATGCTAAAGCTTGAGTTTTAATTTTGTTTCAATTGATTAGTTTTCAATTGGTATTCTTATTTCAAGCTTATGCATCATTTTAGTTGGTATTTCATAAAGGAGGAGAAAATTCGTATTTTATCTTTCAATGGTATTTGGTTTTCACTCCCACACTTTATGATTTAAATTTTTGATTTTTATTTGATATCATATGTTTAAAAAGAACAATACTTTCTATTGGTATCAAGATTTTGTTTTTACTTTCAATTGGTAAGGTTTTTACTTTCAATTGGTAAGATTTGTGTTTTTCAATTGGTATCATTTTGTTTGATTGAACCCCTCTATTGACATTGTTTTTGTTTTAGACATAAAGGGTGAGAACATCTCCTTATTGATTCTTTGTATTAAAAGGGGGAGAAGATTTTGTTTTTTTTTTTTTTGAATGTTTACCCCTTTGTTGATGATTGACAAAAAGGGGGAGAATAATTTGAGTTTTATATGCATATTTGTGTTTTTGCATATAGCTTTATGTTTATAAGAATAATACTTACATTTGGTATCAAAAACATGCTCTTGATACTTAAAGCCATGTTTTAGAATATCATGTTTATGTGTTTTATGCATGTTGATGCATACATGTTTATGAGCATTCATTGCATATATTTATTGTTTATCCCTATGCATGAGTTAAGGAGGAGCTTCTTTGAAGCTTAACTTTAATCCATGCATATATAACTCCATGAGTTTTGTCATCATCAAAAAGGGGGAGATTGTTAGCCTGGAGGCCTTCCACTCTAGTTTTGATGATGATTAACTCATGTAGCTATGTTTACTAATAATCTTGTGATTTTAGTTTCAGATCATTAATCAAGATATTAGTTGGTGACTAGCTTCAACAAAGGAGTTTTGAAGCCTTTTCATGATGATTCCAGAGCCCGAGTATCAAGATCATTCATTGGAGTCTAGCTCGTGGATCATCGTTTTGGATCGAGTCGGCTTGAAGATGGAATATCGTCATAGGTATCCATAGTTTAGTGTGTTTTAGATCCATATGTAAAGTTTAGATAGTTGATATGCTCAAGTGCACAACACACACACGTTTTATGTTTGGATATTGGTTTTTCGGTTTTTAGTTTAACCGATATTTATTTTCATGAATAGTTTGATCAAATCAAGTTTACTTTGTTTTTATGTATATTAGATGTATTCTATATACATACATGCTTAAACTTTCTAGACAAACTTATTTTGACTTTCCTATTCATGTGTTGAAAAATCCAAGTTTGAAAAATACAGTTTTTGGTTTTTGATAAAATTTCCAAGACTCAAAATTAGTTCAAAATGTTTGATATTTGTATTGAAAATTTTATCACATGTTTGTATTTCAATACAATATGATAAACTATTTTTGGAAATTTTTAGAAGATTTTTAAATATTTTTAGTATTTTTACCCCTGTTTTTTTGACCCAGAACAGTGCCTGACAGGCTCTGTCGGTCGACCGTATGGTCGACCGAACCAAGAGCCGGTCGACCGACGTGCACAGCCTGTGCACGTCTGGGCCTGGCATTGGGCCGGTCGACCGGGCGGTCGACCGGACCAGAGAGCTCTGCTCTCTGTTTTTGGCGGTCGACCGGGCGGTCGACCGAGCTCCTCCAACGGTCAAAAATATGACCGTTGGCGGTCGACCGACCGGTCGACCGCCAGCTGTTCTGCTGACAGAAACAGCCAAATGGCTAGTTTTTAGAGGAGGGTATTTATACCCCATTTCTTGGGGTTTTGACTAAGATTTTAAGAGCAAAAATTTCCCTCATCTACAAGTGTTTTAACAAGTTTTTAATAGTGTTTTTGTGCCAAAAAGGATTCATCTTTTGTTTTAAAGTGTTTTGTTTATTTCAAAGAAATTAGGTTTTGGGAATTAGTTTTGATCTAAAATTTTCATATCTATTTTGGTGTTTCCCAAGAGTATTTTTTTGATCAAAACACTTTATTTTCCACACTTGAGCTTATCTTCTATCCTATTCTATTAGGATCTTTGTTTCTGGAAAGAGGAAAGTGGTTTGTGATTGAGATATACCACTTATTGTAAAACCCTCATTTGTTGGTTGCTCCCTCTTTGGTAGAGGTTGAGATTATTGGTTTGCTCCCTCTTGGTGAGGTGGAGTTGATTTGTGTATCCCTCTTCAGTAGAGGTGGATTGTGGTTGTTTGGCTATGGGCCTACCCTCGGTTGTGAGGTAGTGTTTGAGAGAGGAGTTCGGTACTCCTAGTTGTTATACAAATCCTCCTCGGTGGAGGTTCCCTCGGTGGGAGTATAGTGGATTAGAAATCCTTCACGGTGGTGAAGGCGGGGACATAGAGCTAGGGGCTCGAACCTCGGAACATATCATTGTGTTTGCGTTTGATCCATTGTCTCACAACCCTCTCTCTTATTTGTGTTGTGCATCATTCATTTCATCCATATCATATTCATTGCTTGTGTTGTGCCTTGCATTATTTCATATTGCCTATTCATCTTATATGCTTGGTTGTTTGTGTGTCTCACTTATACTTAACCACGAGAGCTTCATATAGCACCTCAACCCTTATCTAGGGGAATCAAGAGGAGTTAGTCCAGAGCTCTTCACGAGGAATTCGGCTACACTCGTTGGTTGTATTAAGTGTGTTGCAAATTAGTTTTAAATTCTGCATTTAGTTCATTAGATTAGCCGTACACCTATTCCCCCCCTCTAGGTGTACTTTCAAGCTGCTCTTGTAAATTATGAAGTAAGGAGGAAGGACAAGCAGTCTTCTTCCAATGATACATTAGCAGAGGCGTTGATGGTAAAAGGCAGGGGTTCCAATCGGAAGATCAAAGGCAAGTGTGGGAGATCAAAGTCCATGCCAGATTTTAGAGATCTTAAAAAGAACCAGTGCGCTTCTGTAAAGAATTAGGACACTGGAAGATTAATTCTCCAGGGATTAAAGATAAGAATAAGAAGTTAAATACTGAGGCAAATCTCGCAAGGGTGATCAATATCCAATCGGGTAGTACTTCACAGGCAGGTAGATCAAACTTTGACTCAATAGTATTCTCTTTCTCTATCACTACTCCTACTATTGGTTACTCAGGCGATTCTAAACGGATGCTAGATACATGAGCTACCTATCATATGAACATGAATTAGTTTTCTAGCTTTGAGAAATTAGATGGATGCTATGTTGTTATCGGTGATGATTGTCCATGCAACATAGAAGGATAGGTATGGTACATATCAAGATGTTTGATGAGATAGTGCGAGAATTGAATGAAGTGAGGTATGTACCTCAACTTAAAAGGAATCTTATCACTGTTGGTGCTTTGGAAGCACTGAGTCTTGAAGTATCTATTGGAGATGGTATTCTCAAGATGACTAGAGGCTCGATGGTTGTTTTGAAGATTATCTTACGCAATAGCCTTTACTACTTGAAGGGTAGTATGGTTACAGGTCAGTAGCGACTTCTACAGGTTTAGATGATAATTGCACCCGGCTTTGGCATATGAGGCTCGGACATACAGGGAAAAGACTTTGCAAGCTCTTGCAAAGTAAGGTCTGCTGAAAGGTGTCAGAACCTGCAAATTAGATTTTTGTGAACATTGTGTCATCGGAAAGAAGATTAAGGTGAAATTATGCATTGCAACTCATTGCACCAAGAAAATTCTAGATTATGTTCACACTGATATTTGGGGACCTATCAAGATAATATCTATTGGAGATAACCAATACTTTTGTGCCTTTTATAGATAACTACTTTAGGCATATTGGGTATATACCCTGAATCACAAAGGTTAAGTTCTGAAGTTGTTTGTGGAGTGGAAGAGGAACATGAAGAAAAACACGGAAAGGAATATCAAAATACTCCGTTCAGACACGTAGGAGAGTATACAAGTGATTCTTTCCTGCAGCTATGTCGCGATGAGGGCATAACAAGGCACTTCACATTAAGGAAACACCGCAACAAAATGGGGTGACTGAAAGGATGAACATGACCTTACTAGAGAAGGTCTGGTGTATGTTATCCAACGCCGGTTTATCAAAATACTTTTAGGCTAAAGCATCGGCATGCTTGCTATCTCATTAAATGTTGCCGTCGTCTGCGATAGGAAGTAAAACTCCTCTGGAAGCTTGATCAGAAAAAGTTGCTTAGGATTATCATTTGCTAAATATATTACGTGTCCGGCCTATTATCATGTTAAGGAAGACAAATTGGACCCAAGAGAAAAGAAAGGTGTATTCGTAGGATTCAAGAAAGGTGTAAAAGGGTACAAAATCTAGGATTTGAAGGACTAAAAATTTATCCTAAGCAGAGATGTCACATTTGATGAGGCCAGGCCGGTTGGCTTGATCCAGATTGACGGAGATGGTTGCCTGGTTGGCCCTTACTATGACGCACTGTCAGATCGCATTAGTCGGCGTGTCTACCATTGCGATGGGTTCTCTCCGGCCCCGACTTGGCCTGACCACAAGAATTCAGGAATAGTTAAAGTATTATATCATGAGTTGGCAGTAAGTTGTGTTATGCTTTATTGAGATTTTATGTTTATGTTTATGTTTATGCTTAATTGAGATTTTAATCCAACTGACCATTGTATTATATGCAAGGTGTTTTTCACTATCGACTTGAAATGACACGGGGGATATTCCAAGAAAGTTCCGCAAGTGGTTCAACGATAATGCCAGAAAGAAGTAGAATGACAACAAAAATCATTCCCTGCATCATACCTTTGATCGCTGCCTGGGGTCCATAGATGTGCTACTGCATTGCAGTCAGACAAAGTCGACAGTGAGACTTGGATGAATATCTTGTTGACATATGAAAAGAATAGTCAGGGCGACAAGAGTGGATTAGTAAAATAAAAAAGTTATGAATTGTTTGTATATTATTATACCTGAAATTTACCGACTTGTTTATTTTTAAATTTGTAGTCGAAGAGGGAAAAATGTAAAGCCTCTCACGTTGCAAATGACTTGCCGCATAGGATGAGTTTGAGACGCTCTTTCTGTGTGGAAGGGCACATTTATAAGTATAAATTTGTATTCATTTGGTTTTATAGCATATTTGCTTTTTTAGTTAATTTATTTTTTAAAATTTCCTGCATTTATAATAGGGAGTGGCCCGCGGGAGAGAGCCGAACGCAAAGGAGGTTTACAACAAGAAATTTCTAAGATGGATGCGCTTGATGCTCTTGAGGGCGAGCTTCCCATGCCTCGCACCCGGGGCAACCCAGTCACCGACGAAGTCATGTCTATTGGTGTAAGTATTACAAATTTATTTATATATCCTTACACTTTATGAAAATGATAGAAATTTAATTATACTTTTAATATCTTTGTTAATTTTCAACTCCAGCTCGAGAGAAATTATGATGCGACGGTAGCAGATGGCAGCGACGAGAGCACTGCCAGCACATGAGCGACCTTCGAGATAATTGAATGTGTGATGAGGCTCAGGCTGTACGTGGATGTTCCCAGAGGCACCGGCCCGCTAGGAGGGATGCCTACACCGCTCAGCTTGAGCAGCAGGCTCAGGCCATGAGGCAGAAGTTTGAGACCCTGAGGCAGCGATCTGAGGCCAACCGATAGAGGATCGCCAATTTGGAGGCTTCTCAGAGAAAGATGTGAAATATCACCTAGAGGGGGGGTGAATAGGTGATGGCTAATCTAATGGTCACTTATGAACAAATGATGCGGAATTAAAACTAAGATGACCAAATAAAACTTCTTTTAATTAAACACTTATGTATAACACAAGAGTGTTGCCGAATTCCCTTTGCAGGGCTCTAGACAAGCTCCTCTAGATTCCCCTTGAAATGGGTTGAGGTGCCGCGTTGGCTCTCTTGGTTGAATACTAGTGTTAACAACAATCCCAAGCAAGTATAGCAATTATGAGCACAAGGGTATATCATGCATATAAGAGATAAAGACTATAAAGTAATGCAAGATAAGAGACAAGAGAGAAAGAGAGATAGAGTAAGCAATCGCAAACACAAAGGGTTTGTTTCGAGGTTCGAGCACACTTGCTCTACATTCCCGCCTTCGACACACGAAGGGTTTCCACTATGCAAGATCCCAATGGATCTCTCCTTGGTGCCGCAACACCTACAATCCCTCGGACTCCCAAGTCCCGTACACACGCAAGCTCCACAAGCTCGCCGAGGCCGCACCTCAAACCACCAAGAGTTCACAACCGAACTCTAACCACCAACAAGCACACTTGCCCGTCTCCTCAAAGAACAAAGAAAAGATCTTTGGTGATCACAACACTTTGATCACCTTACAAAAACTCTCACTACAACTCTCCTAGAGGATAGATATTACAATGGAAGCTCAAGTGTAGTGTGAGAAAATCAAGGAAAAGAACTATGGTGAAAACACAAGAAATCACTTTTACACTCTCTTAATAAAAACTCCCTTTTAGATGGGAAGTATTTGCTCTCTATTTTGTGGAGAAAACTTCTGAAATGACTTAGAAAAACTGGCTCAAGAAGTTCCCAAATCTTGGCTCAAATAATGACCAAACCCCCTTTTATAGAGGTCAGAAAAATGTGACCGTTGGGGTCTGTCAGAGCTGCCGGTCGACCGCCCGGTCGACCGCCAACGGTCAAAAATCTGACCGTTACAGCCTCCGGTCGACCGGCCCGGTCGACCCAGAAGAACAGAGAGCACTGCTCTCAGTTCCGGTCGACCAGCCCGGTCGACCCGTCAAACGTGCACGTTTTTGTGCACGTCGGTCGACCGTTGCGGTCGACCGCACTTGGTTCCGGTCGACCCGCCCTGTCGACCGACCTCTGTACAATAGGTTAACTTGGAGCACAGTTTTGAGGTCTAAAATGTTCGAATTTTGGAATAAGTATATAGGATGAATTTGTAGATATTGAAATCTTCTTTCTAATGCAACTTAAATCAAATCAATATCAATTCGGAATTGAAAGTTATCAATAAAATACTAAAAGGTATCAAATCAGAAACTGTAAACTATTTTTCAGACTTCAACCCAATATTTGACATTCTTAACATTTAAATCAGAAAATGATTATTGAATATTAAATGTAGCTCTGAAAGTCATCTTTAAATTCAATATAAATCATGTTAATTGAATATAGGAATCAAAAGTTATGACTAGAAAACTAAAGTGTGTCGAGCAGATCAGCAGAACGGACGAGAGTTCTAAAATGGTTTTGGTTAAAAACACATGTATATTTGAAACACCAAAACCAAAACGGTATTTTTCTAGAACTAAAAATATTTTATGAAAACACATATAAATCAAGAGTGTGTGTGTGATATGAACTTGAGCAATCCACCAACTATTCTATCCTTTACATTTTATCTAAAAAATAAAAATCTTATACCTAGACACAAGTCTTCATCTCTTGACTTGGTCCAAACTTGATCCAAAAGCTCCTTGGATCACACCGTGTAAGCTCCAATCTTGGCATTTTATCCTTTGTTGAGTTATGCACCAACTAAGATCTTGATAATGAATCTGTCACTAATTAAACCCAAGATCATTAGTAATCATAACTTCATGAGTTGATCATCATCAAAACTAGAGTGATGGGCCTTTGGGCCAACAATCTCCCCCTTTTTGATGATGACAAAACTCATGAAGTTATATATGCATGGATTAAAGTAAAGCTTCAACGAAGCTCCCCCTTAACTCATGCATAACACAAAATAATAAATATGGCAATGAGGCACATGAATATGTATGCAAGTATGGAGATAAAACATGCAACAAGCATAAATTAAAATCTTTTTCTCCTATTTGCAATACAAAAATATATATGCATAAATCATCAAATGCTATAACTCAAATTCTTAACTCTCAACCCCCCTTGTCAATCATCAACAAAAAGGTCCAAATAAAATCAAATCAAACAAATTTTTCTCCCCCTTTTTGTCAAAAACAAAGAGATCAAGAAGGGGTAATCAATCAATAAAAATTTATATGCGATATACATTCATGAAGAGGAAGACGCTAAGTTAGCTTCCCTACACATATACATTATATGAAAGAGGGATGACAAGCCCTAATTCACATAACGCATATTATGTAATGCATAAGAGGAGATGTGAAGCTCCCCCTACACACGTATATCATATAAAGAAGAGTTGTCAAGTTCCTCAATTTATAATATACTCAACATGAATCTATATGTAAGAGAGATGTTAAGCTCTCCTTCTTGCATATAGGCAATACAAATCAAAAATTTTGAATTTTTCTTATCAAACAAAATTTTGAATTCTCTCGATAAAACAAATTTTGAATTTTGATATCAATTTTGAAAAAGATCAATTGTAAAATAGTGATCAATAGTAAGGTAATGATCAACCATATTGATACCAATTAAAACTAATGCATAAGCTTGAAAAATAAGATTTGAATTTAGCTTAGCATTAATAACCTTTGTGCTTTAAATATGTAAGACAATTTTAACTAAGCACAAATAACACATATATGTATGAAAAAGGGAATACCAATAGAAATTGATATAATGTGAATTTGAAAGCATACATACATATAATCAAAACATGAGTATATACAAAAAGGAATCATATTGATACCAATTGAAATGATCCAATGATACCAATTGACATAAGGTAAGTTCAAGTGTATATCTCATAGTATAATCTACAAAAAAAAAAATTTAAAAAAATATATATTTCAAGGTATATGTATGTTTTGACAACACAAGAAGTATACACACATATCCCAAACACAATTGAGTCCATATATATAGATTTGCATGAAGGGCAAATGACTCAAGAGGTATACATGTATATCTTAAAGTTTGGCAAAATACACATATACATGAAATGAAAACACATGATCATAAATCAAATCCAAAAGTGAATACAAGGTTAAAGATGTATGTATCATCAAAACTAAGCAATACAAGCACATTTCATAGGTTCAAATAAGCATTCAAGCACAAATACAAATAGGATTATTTGTGGCCCACAAAATGTTCAAGTATAACTCCTAGTGTTGATAAAACTAACATTTATAAACTAATACTCAATACATGAAGCAACAAATAAATTTTGAGAAAAATAGAATCATGTGTAAATCTCAAAAACTATTTGAAGAATAAATAACTAGTATAATTTGTTTTTGAAAAACTAGTTAAAGATCCTTCAAATATAACAAAACTTATGTTTTTCATAAACATAACTAGCTACACAAAAATTTAAGCACTCATGGTCTGTATGGCTCAAAATAATTTTTAACAAGTGTGAGTGTTAAACTATCATGTAAATAGCATTTTTATGAAATAGTCAATGAAGCTCAAAAAGATCATAAGTCACATTTTTTAACAAAAACACGAAAATCATTTTTCATCAAAACACTAATCTCATGGTATATGTATGATTAATCCAATCCTAACAATACACATACATATCCCAAGTATAAAAGAGTCTATTAATAATGTTTGCATGAAGGCAAGAGACTCACGGGTATACATGTATATTTATTAGATTTGAATTAATAATACATATACATGAAGTAAAGCATAAAAATAGGTAAAACATGTATAAATGAGAATCATCAAAACTAGACTATACATATGCATATAGTGGATACAAATGAGCATGAAGTTCAATTATATATGAGTCAATTGTAGTTCACTATTTGTACATGTATAAATGCAAGTTTTGATAAAATCTACATCTAAACATGTAAATACCACATGAAGCACACAAAAATTATAAAACATGAACATGCTATGAATATTATGAATGTAAAGAGCATGTACATAAAAAGTAGGAGTTTAGAAATTGTTACCAAATCCAAAGCTCCTAATGTGGTGGCCTTTCCACCAAATTTCCTTGATAGCGATGCATCCAAGTGTATGTCCATCAAGTCCATTGCATCCACTACCAAGGCACCAATCCTCTCACGTTTTGTGAGAGCCCTCACCTACATCAAAAGCAAAAGGTGGGGGTTTTGGTACCCATATTTTCTTGTTGGGTCCACGGGGGTTAGCTTTGTGTTGAGGAACCCAAAATCTTTTATTTTTAACAAAAATATAATGATCTAATCTATCATAACAATATTTTGCTAAATGGCCTTTGCGGCCACAATGTGTACATACGTACACCTTAGTATGCTTATGTGTAGGAGTGTGATCATGTTGTGCAACATAAGCAAATGCATGGTTATGATGTGCATGAATGTGTGGAGTTTGTTTCTTTGAAAACATTGACTCCAACCTAGAATGATTAAAAGCACAAGAGTTCAAAGTTGAACTCAAACCATCCATTTTATTTTTCAAATTCTTAATCTCATTAGTTGTGGCATGTAAAGCATGGTGAGATATAGAATCATTTTTCTTCTTCTTTTTAGAAACAAATTCTTTTTCCTTTTCAACAAATTTTCTTTTCAAAGTAATGTTTTCTTGAAAAACAACTTCCTTCTGTTTTTCCACCAAATCAATTTTATTTTTCAAAGACATATTTCCTTCACATAAATCATTCAATTTTGCAAGCAAGGAAACATTCTCATTTTTCAAAATTTTATTTTCTTTTTCTAAGCATGCCATTTTATTTTCTAATGAATCTTTTTCATTAAGCATGGCATCAAAATTCTTTTTCAAATTATTGTTGTCTTTTTCTAAACATGCAATGTTAGATTTAAAAGAGTCTTGTTCTACATGCATGCAAGCAATATTCTTTTTCAAATTTTTATTTTCCTTTTTAATCATGTCATATTTTTCAAGCAATAGATGACAAAAAGTAGATAGCTCATCATATGACATGTCCTCATCATCGGATTCGGAGTTTACCTCAAGGGGGTTATCCCCTTGGACCATATAGCACTTGTTGGAGGTGTCGCTTCCAATGTCCGAGTCACTCCCCGCATAGTATAGATCTTTTTCGCCGAGGGAGGTAATGATGTTCCATACTATAAAAGCCGATTCAACATTAGAAACCCTAGATAAATAATCATCATCTAGGGTAGACTTGATAGCATGAAGGGCTTTTGAGTTAGCCTCAAAATTCTTACCATCTAAAGAATAAGCATTATTAGTAGTGGCAAGATATACATGAAAACCTAGGGCTTTGAGGTACAATGACATCTTAATCTTCCAAATGTTGATGTTGAGGATGTCAAAGGTGGGTGGTGACATGAAGTCCATGGTGTGTGTACAAAATATTGTGATTAGCCTAAAATGAGGATCTTTAACTCTAGGTTGTTAGACCTAATATCAAGAGCACTTGGCTCTGATACCAATGAAATATCACCTAGAGGGGGGGTGAATAGGTGATGGCTAATCTAATGGTCACTTATGAACAAATGATGCGGAATTAAAACTAAGATGACCAAATAAAACTTCTTTTAATTAAACACTTATGTATAACACAAGAGTGTTGCCGAATTCCCTTTGCAGGGCTCTGGACAAGCTCCTCTAGATTCTCCTTGAAATGGGTTGAGGTGCCGCGTTGGCTCTCTTGGTTGAATACTAGTGTTAACAACAATCCCAAGCAAGTATAGCAATTATGAGCACAAGGGTATATCATGCATATAAGAGATAAAGACTATAAAGTAATGCAAGATATAAGAGACAAAGAGAGAAAGAGAGATAGAGTAAGCAATCGCAAACACAAAGGGTTTGTTTCGAGATTCGAGCACACTTGCTCTACATCCCCGCCTTCGACGCACGAAGGTTTCCACTATGCAAGATCCCAATGGATCTCTCCTTGGTGCCGCAACACCTACAATCTCTCGGACTCCCAAGTCCCGTACACACGCAAGCTCCACAAGCTCGCCGAGGCCGCACCTCAACCACCAAGAGTTCACAACCGAACTCTAACCACCAACAAGCACACTTGCCCGTCTCCTCAAAGAACAAAGAAAAGATCTTTGGTGATCACAACACTTTGATCACCTTACAAAAACTCTCACTACAACTCTCCTAGAGGATAGATATTACAATGGAAGCTCAAGTGTAGTGTGAGAAAATCAGGAAAAGAACTATGGTGAAAAACACAAGAAATCACTTTTACACTCTCTTAATAAAAACTCCCTTTTAGATGGGAAGTATTTGCTCTCTATTTTGTGGAGAAAACTTCTGAAATGACTTAGAAAAACTGGCTCAAGAAGTTCCCAAATCTTGGCTCAAAACAATGACCAAACCCCCTTTTATAGAGGTCAGAAAAATGTGACCGTTGGGGTCTGTCAGAGCTGCCGGTCGACCGCCCGTCGACCGCCAATGGTCAAAAATCTGACCGTTACAGCCTCCGGTCGACCGGCCCGGTCGACCCAGAAGAACAGAGAGCACTGCTCTCAGTTCCGGTCGACCGGCCCGGTCGACCCGTCAAACGTGCACGTTTTTTGTGCACGTCGGTCGACCGTTGCGGTCGACCGCACTTGGTTCCGGTCGACCCGCCCTGTCGACCGACCTCTGTACAATAGGTTAATTTGGAGCACAGTTTTGAGGTCTAAAACGTTCGAATTTGAGAATAAGTATATAGGATGAATTTGTAGATATTGAAGTCTTCTTTCTAATGCAACTTAAATCAAATCAATATCAATTCGGAATTGAAAGTTATCAATAAAATAATAAAAGGTATCAAATCAGAAACTGTAAACTGTTTTTCAGACTTCAACCCAATATTTGACATTCTTAACCTTTAAATCAGAAATGATTATTGAATATTAAATGTATCTCTGAAAGTCATCTTTAAATTCAATATAAATCATGTTAATTGAATATAGGAATCAAAAGTTATGACTAGAAAACTAAAAGTGTGTCGAGCAGATCAGCAGAACGGACGAGAGTTCTAAAATGGTTTTGGTTAAAAACACATGTATATTTGAAACACCAAAAACCAAAACGGTATTTTTCTAGAACTAAAAATTTTATGAAACACATATAAATCAAGAGTGTGTGTGTGATATGAACTTGAGCAATCCACCAACTATTCTATCCTTTACATTTTATCTAAAAAATAAAAATCTTATACCTAGACACAAGTCTTCATCTCTTGACTTGGTCCAAGCTTGATCCAAAAGCTCCTTGGATCACACCGTGTAAGCTCCAAATCTTGGCATTTTATCCTTTGTTGAGCTATGCACCTACTAAGATCTTGATAATGAATCTGTCACTAATTAAACACAAGATCATTAGTAATCATAACTTCATGAGTTGATCATCATCAAAACTAGAGAGATGGGCCTTTGGGCCAACAATTCAACAAAGGGGTAATCAAAACCATAAATAAAACGAGGGGTAAAAATCTTTCTTCCCCTTTAGTTGGGGCCCAAAGGCCCATCAAGATGCAAATTGTTCATGGCCAAGTTTATGGCGAGTCAACAAAGCGCAAGACAACCTAGCAGCGGAGCGACAACACTGGTGACGGGGGCAACGAGGAAGCTTAGGTGAGATATTGTGATATGATTATGATTTATATTACTTATATTTTGTGAGATTAGTGAAATTACTTAAGTTTGTGAGATCTATAAATATTGGTGTTATTTGGTGAGACAACTTGAATTTTGTGAGATTTGTGTTATTTTGTGAGATTATTATTAAAATGGTTGTGATTGATAATGGTTGTTTATGTATAAATTCATTACTGAAATGTATGTGCGTATGTCTACAGGTTGTGTACTGCAGTTTTAAACAAAGCAGCAAATTGCGTCGAATTTAATTTTTGACGCAATATGTGACCCATAATTGCGTCGAATAACACAAATTCGACGCAATTTGTTGACACAAATTGTATTTTTATACCAAAAATATCAAAATCTCCATAACTCTAGAATATGATCTCAAATTGCGTTGAAAACAAAACTTTTCGACGTAATTACAAGACATCAATGTTTTTTAAACCAAAAGTTTTCAAATTTTGCGCATATCTAGAAGCTGACAGATTACGTCGAATACATTTTTCTACGCAATATTTAAATTTTAAATTTAATTTATTTTACAACTTGTGGCAAAAATGCGACGCAAATTGTAAAATTCATTTTTTTAAAATTTTTTTTCATTTTACTAATTACGACCAATTTTCACCGCAAATTGTAAAATTCAATTTTGTAAAATTTATTTTATTTAACAATTTGTGGCGAATTTAGGGCGTAAATATTGTGTTGAATTTTCGACACAATATTTAATTTTCGCATTATTTACAAAAAATTCGCGTCAAAATTCGACGCAATTTTTACAACTTGCGGCGAATTTTCGATGTAACATTTGCGTCGATGACTTTTGCGTCGAACTTTTTCGACGCAAAAAATTGATGCAAGCTGTAAAAATTGACGCAATATGTTTATTTTTGACGCAAATGTTCGACGCAATTTGACAGACTTTCCAGTAGTGTAGAGGATGGAGTTTTTTAAAGGATAAGACATAAAGACTGTGGTTGTCGATAGGCAGACATAGATACACCCTGATTGATGAACCGTGTTGTCGACAATAACCACTCTGGCTGTTGACAGCGGTTTACTGAGAATTGGATTTGTCAGAGAAATGTCGACAATCCCTTGGGCTGTCAAAAACACAAGGATTCTGGGCGAATCCAAGTAAGCTTCTAATTTGTTTCTGATCCGGATTTGGAGTTGTTGATTTCTTTTTCTTGAGGGACTCCATGCATATATAAAGAGGGGTAATTCCCCTGATATTGTATCCTGTAATTGATTGGTTTAATAAAAACTTTTTCTCTTCTGCCTCGTTGACGTAAGCAAATTACTGAATTTCGTTAAATCTTGTGTTATCGCTTTGTTCTTTTGTTGTCGATTATTCTCCGGCACATCTCTACTTTGACGTTGGTGGTTCCAACAAATTGTGGGTCATGGAACAATGCTAAAGAATTTCTTCTGTGAGGGGTAATAACATAATTAATTACATGTATAAAGTTTTGTGCTATTTTTTGATGCAAATTGATGGAGCATTAGACATGTTCATTTATTTAATTTTCATTTGGGCTATCTTTGAAGCTTAGCTATCTTCATTTTCAGTTAGTTAATTGAGCTAAAAAAAAATTTCAAGCTCCATTCATTTAAGGGCTAAATTTCGTGAAATCACCATGAATTTTCGGCCATCTTCAAAAAAATTTCATGAACTTTCAAAAATACAATAAATTGCCACAAAAATTTTTCTATAATTCTCCCATCCTTCAATCAAATATTAGAACCTTCATGTGAATATGATACGATATTTCACAGCTTATGTGTATTTTTAACGTAAAAATAATCACAAGATATTCACGTAAACACTTTCTGAACGTTGGATTGGTGGATGGCAGGTTTTTTGAAAATTAGTGGAAAAAAAATTGTGGTAATTTATTTTATTTTTAAAAGATCATGGAGATTTATTTTAAATGTGAAAATTCATTGTAATTTTATGGAACTACTCTTCGTTTTAGGTTACCATAAACGAGTTAGGTTCTTTGAGGAATGTCCGACCGGCCAAGTCGGGCCTGGGCCTCGAGTTATCTTCAGTTCATTTACATTTGGGCTAGGCCCAAGAAAAGATTTAGTTAAAAGGCTTAACTAAAATGCACTATCTGTATTCAACCAATTTCCTGCCCCACTAAAAAGCCCAATCCAGTTCCAGTTTGAAAATTGAAAGGAAGTCGGTTCTGGGGCCGTGTGGTTAGGGGTGAAAGTGAGGAAGTGAGAAAGTGAGGAAATGATAATAGTTTCTTTTGCGACTTGAGAATTGGTTAGTAAAATTTCCGGTGTTTGGATATTGTTAGGAAATGTGATTTGGAAAATGTTGTCTTTTTCGGTGTTTAGATGGTAATGTGGAAGTAGAAGTGAAAATTTTGACCACAAAGTTAACCGCAAAATAATATTAAAATAAAATTAATTAAGAAAAATAAAATTGAATTGTAATTAGAATGCAAGTGAGATTTATATGATCACAAAATTAAATATTTTGTATTGCAACTTATTACAAATGAGATCTATGTAACCACAAAATTAACTGTACCATTTTAAAAGTGAGAAAATGATTATTTAAAAAAAAAAGAAAAAAAAAAGATTTTCTCATTTTTTTTCAATATTTAGATAAATAGAGAAGTGACACTTCGTCATTTCCACTTTCTTGAATCCAAACAACTCATTGACTTGGATTCCCAACTCCCTGCGGGGTTAGGATTAGAAGACGATAACTCCGTCTCCGGGAAAAAAAATGAATTTTTGGGTTTTAGGGGCCAGCTGGGGGTAATGAGTTTCGCCGTCTCCAGGAAAAAAAGAATTTTTTGGGTTTTAGGGGCCAGCTGAGAGTAATGAGTTTCGCCATGGAGGTCGGTCTACTTCTTCTTCTTTACACTCCAAGTTCAAAGACCTCGGGTTCGGTTCATGTGTGTGAGCCACATACACATACAATAAGGTGGCCAATCACGTATTGACAAGTGAATTGATCCTCTTATAATCTCTTATAATATATTTGTGAGACCTACACACATAACATATTATAAGAAGATCAATCCACGTGTCAACGCGTGATTGGCCCTCTTATTGTATGTGTGTGTGGCTCACACACATGAACCGAATCCGGCCTCCAGTGGGTAGCCCTCCAGAGCCACCCCGTCTTCAGGACCCCAAGCGGCAGCGGCGGCGCCGCCCCTCTCGGCAACCTCGCGGCCTGGGACGCCTCCTCCTCTCACCTCTACCTCTGGGATCTCAACTCCGGACGCCTCCACCGTCTCTATCTTCGCTTCTCCGATGATCTTCAAGAAGCCTGTGATGATGGTGACGGTGAGTCATTTCTCTCTCTTCTCCTTCCCTCATCCTCGCTGCATCTCCGTCTGAGGTTTTGGTGCCGGATTCTCCGATAAGATCGCCCATCCGTCAGATTTCCCTCAATGCCGACGGTTCCTCGCTGCTTCTCTCCGGTCGCAACGGGTTGTGGCTCATGAATTTGTACGAAAGGACTTCTTCTTCTACTTCTTTGAGTGACAGCAATACAATTAGCTATAGCTATGAAATTATTAGCTGCTTGCTAATGCTAATCAGTGTTTTCTGCTGCATTGTCATTGCCCCAGCTTGGTTTTAATTTATTAGGCAATGGCTGAATTCAAGATGGATTTTTTTTTTTTTTTTGCGACATTCAATTTTGGGGGATGGTTTTTGGTGGAAATATTCGATTTTTATTATTTTTATTTTTTAATAGGGATGTGGGATGGGGTTAGGATTTTTATTTTGCTGAGAGATGGGCTTCCTTTCTTGTTTATCATGGGAGAGTTATTGCAAGAATATTAGCTTTTGCTCAATTTTAGGTTCCCAATTTTCCAAGCCTTAAACACTAACCCTTCAGAATGAAACCCAAATCCCAAATTCACCACCCAGGGTGTTATTGTTATTAATATTTTCATTACCGCCAAAAAGACTGGTACATTTACATTACTGCATTATTCTGTAAATAAACCTAAAACTTTACATGTATATACATGATTCATGATCCACAAGTAAGAAATGAGAAACAGACATATAAGACTCCAAAGAGATATTTTGGTAAATGAATGGTTAATTCCCCTGTGATTTGATATATAGATCACCACACTCTGAATTTAAAGGCCTTTGCTCTCTACACAAAACGGATTACAGTTTCATGCTTCCCTGGATGAATTTGCAGGGAGCAATTTTTTTTGAGTTTTCAGTATATGTAATGTATGTGTCAGCATTTCTTTTTTGTTGTTTCAAATCCAGTTGTACTGTACTTTCTCAAAGGCGATTGCATCACTAATGTAATTTCTGGTTGTTTCTAGACTTGAAGGACATGCCCTTTTATCACTTTTTAGATTGCTTCTTACCAGAATATCGAATGGTTGAATAATATATAATAATATACTGCAATCATAGAACAATGCAGTATGAATTGGGTGCTTATCTATGTCAACATTTGTTATGATGATTAGTTTATTAATCTGTTTTATCATTTCACTTCATGGTGTATCTTTGTTGGTTTGCATACCAGCATTTGTTGATTGAGGCTTTCTACTTTGATACTTTTTGTCTGTATATACATCTACAACCATTTCATATGAATTGCATTAATTCTTTCTCCTTCTCTGTCCTTCATTATCAAATGAGATAGTGTTCTCAAGAGATTGCTAGTTGTTATTATAGTCCTTTCTTCCAACTTTGGGCTGCTGCAGCTTCGGTATCATTAAATGCTTGTAATTCAGTCCTTCATTTTCAAACTTATTTGTTATTATCTTCTTTCCTCTCTTCGGTTAAAGCAAATGGTTATTGTTGCTAACAGGACTATTAATGTTGGGTCTCAAATCTGTTCTGCTCACGACACCGGCTTACAAATTTTACTAGTATCATGGCACCCTTACAGCAGCAGTCATGTGGGCATCTTATCATCAGATTCAGTTTTAAGGTACAACTTGACTATTTATATAAATTTAATATCTCATTTTGTTGTGAAACTTGTTGCTTGCCATGTTAGAGTTCACTTTACACGTGTAACAAATTTCAGTGTTGTACATGCTTGTATGTGTATACAATGTATAAAAAATTCTAGAATGTAATAAATTAATAATGTTTATATCTACTTCAGAGTTTGAGGTATAGAAATTTATCTAGAAAACAATCAATAGAAAGTTGGTACTCATCCATATATCTGCTCCCCATGGTAAATCTAGCTTGGAATTGTGTTTTCTATATTTGATTTTCTGAGTTTTATTAAGCATATGTAGACTTATGTTTTTGAGAAATAACATACTCACCTTACTATGGATATTTCCCTACTTGGCCTTATATTTTCAAATTATATTGCAAATATTCATGTCAGCCTATAACATGCGAAAATTGAATTAAAGATATTTTTGAGGAATTAAAGCCTTTGATTATTTTCGAAAACATACAAAATAAAACTACCCTAACTTTATCCGTTTCAACACTATTTTAGTAAAAACTAAGTGTCTCACTTGGCTAAAGATCAAATTGAAGAGGTTGGGCTGAAGAGATGCTTGTTATGTTGACTAAAATGGATAAGTTTAAGCGAGTTATATGCCATAAACTGTAGACAGAAACTTATCCTTGCATTAATTTATTTGAAATTCATCATTAGTCTAGTTTTTTTTCTAATGATGTGATAGAAGAATATAGTTGCAGAATAACTCAAAAGCATGCCATATATGAAATTGTAGTCGTCAAAATCTGACTCCGTCCAAGATGGCGACACATGTCTCTCATCTTCCAACTCTCCGAGAAGCATCAGAGCTCACTTTCAAAGTCCATCTTATACCCGACCTCCTCAAGATCTTCTCCGCTCCAAGGCTCCCTCCGTTCCGAAGACTTGAGCTCTGAGCCAAGAAGCTCCAGCAAAAAATCACTCCTGATCTCCGCCGACAGTTACGCAGTACCGAAGCTTTATCTTTCTTCACGTTCATAACGTGTAACACTCTTCAACGTGGTCAATTATGGATAATGGGGATTTCTCTGCATGCAATCCTAGCAAACCAGCACCAGTGATCACGACCATTACAACAAATAGACAATGCAAATCGTGTGGTTACGAGGATCTCGCTCGTACTCATCTATCTCCATGCCAACAACTCAGTCAAGCATAAGTAAACGTTCTCTTCTAACGAAAATGGAGATTCTAATTCCAACCTGGATCTAAAAAGGAAAAAGAGGCAGAGATACCTAACCTAAAATTGTGTACACATCCTCTAGATTCTAGTAATTCCTGTAACCTGAGAATTATAATGAACCTCTTCCTCTTCTTCGTGGTTTTTACCGATTAAGGGTTTCCATGTAAATTCTCTGTCACTCTTTTCGTGCTGTGTTTTATCTACATGCACTTTCCTATTTCCGTTCTCGCTTGTGGTGAGGATCAACCGTCCAATCACTTGTCGCAGAAAATTACCACCATAGAAATAAGAAAAAAGGGATGGTATTTATGGAGTTAGTGGAGAGGAAGTAGGTTCAATTTATTAGTGTTAGGGCAAAGCAAAAATGATAAGGAAGAAGTTGAAGGGAAGGAGTAAATATAACGTTGGTGGTGAAGGAGAAAATGGTGGTTCTGGATTTAGTAGAGGACGAAGAGGAAATATGTTCAATTCTATTATGACAAGCATAAAGAGATCAACTTGGATGAAGGATAGGATAGAAGGGTATCTATCTTCCAATTAGAGGGCAAAAGTGTCCAAGCTATCAAATTGTAAAGTAAATTTTTTTTGAAAATTTATGAGGAACTTGTAAAGAAATAGAAAACTCTAAAGAGGAATTGATTGATAATAAAGGAGAGACAATACATATATACATATATGTATATACATATATGTATACATATATGTATATACATCTCTATACATATATGTATACATATATGTATACATATTTGTATATACATATATGTATGTACATATATATACATACATACATATATATATATACATATATATATATATATATATATATATATATATATATATATATATATATACATATATGTATATTAAAAGTGATGGGTATGGGTCTATTGGGTAAAAGCCCAATAGCTCAATAACCAATAGCTCAATAACTATTCTAATACTCCCTATCAAGCTGGAGCATAAATGTCAATCATGCCCAGCTTGCTACATAAGACAAAAAACACCTTTGGAGAAGCTGCTTTGATAAGTATATCTGCCAACTGCTTTGAAGATGGAGTAAACGGGAGAGAAACTACCTTTTTGGTCCATGCATCTCTGACCAGATGACAGTCAATCTCTATATGCTTAGTCCTCTCATAGAACTCTTGATTTTGTGTGATATAGATAGCAGACTGATTATCACAAAACATAAACATAGAGCCAAGATGACTAAAATCAAACTCTAATAACATATTTTTCAGCCACATCCTTTCACAAGTAGTATGTGTCATGGCTCTATACTCAGCCTCTGCACTGAATCTAGAAACATTTTGTTTCTTGCTCCTCTATGTCACCAGATTTTCTCCAACGAATGTGCAATAGCCAGTAGTGGACTTCCTATCTCCCTTATTACTAGCATAACCTGAGTCAGAATAGCCAAAAATACGAACATGTCCATGTTTTTTATACAACAAACCTTTTCAGGAGAGCTTTTGATATAGGCAAGAGTCCTCAGAGCAGTTGTCCAGTAAACCTCTCTAGGCTGATGCATAAACCTACTCAATATTCCAACTGCAAAGATTATATCAGGATTAGTAACTGTTAAATAGATTAACTTCCCAATCAATCTCCTATATTGTCCAGGGTCATCAAGTAGATAACTATTATCACACCATAAATCCATATTTGCTTCTATTGGAGTGCTAGCAGGTTTGCACCCCAACATGCCAGTTTCCTCAAGGAGATCAAGTGTATACTTTCTCTGAGATAGAAGTAAACCATGCTTTTGATAAGCAACTTCAATACCAAGAAAATATCTTGGATTTTCCATATCCTTCGTCACAAAATGTCATTTGGGATAATCCTTTATTTCTGCTAAGTCCACAGAGTCACTCCCAGTTAGTAAAATATCATCAACATACACAACCAATATCACTGAGCAGACTTAGTACGACGAACAAACAGTGAGTGATCTGAATGACGAGCAAATCAATACTAGAGATAACCATGCTGAACTTCTCAAACCATGCCCTTGGACTCTGTTTGAGTCCATAGATCGCTTTTCTAAGTCTACAGACAGTATTTTCCCCCTGAGCAATATACCCTGAAGGTTGCTCCATATAAACTTGCTCCTTTAAGTCCCCATAGAGAAAGGCATTCTTGACATCTAGTTGAAATAAAGGCCACTACATATTAACAACAGAAAACAGAATTTGAATGGAGTTCAACCGAGCAACTGGCAAAAAAGTCTCAAAGTAGTCCACGTTATATGTGTGAGTATATCCTTTGGCAACAAGCCTGGCCTTATACCTATCCACTGAACCATCAGGGTGATGCTTCAAGGTATAGACCCATCGACAACCCACAACAGCTTTCGGTACAGAGACCAACTCCCAAGTTCCTTGAGAAATAAGAGCATTCATCTCCTCATTCATAGCCTGCTTTCAGGCAGGTACCAATACAGCCTCCTCATACGACCTGGGTAAAGATACAGAGGACAAAGACAAGGCAAACTAGCGAAAAGAGGGAGTAAGACGATCATATAAAACAAAATGAGAAATAGGATGATCAGTACAAGACCGTTTACCTTTGCGGAGAGGGAGGGCAATAGGAATATCAAAATTAGAGGTAGATACTGACGACTGAGGAGGTGGACCTTCCATTGGAGAGGAGGCCGTCGGAACCGGTTCAGAGGCAGGAACGTTTTGCCGATGAGTGTAGACATATCTGAAATTTTTTCCGAGGTGGCTTTCGTGCAGGTGACGCTGTAGTGTCTTTTAATAACACTGTCGAAGAGACATCATGGATAACAACAGGTGCAGGTAAAGGAACAGAAGGTGAAAGAGAAATAAACTCCGATGCAGTAACTGGACCTTGTGGAGAAAGTAGGGAACTGATTCAAAAAATGTGACATCAGCTGTCATAAAAATACTTTCTGGTTGATGGACTATAACACCGATATCCTTTTTGAGTTTGAGAATACCCAACAAAAACACATTTTATAGATCTCGGAGACAATTTATCCAGACCTGGAGACAAATCCTGAACAAAATATGTACAACCAAAAACACGCGGAGGAACTGAGAAGATACTTTTGCCAGGATATAGACATGAAAAAAGGATTTTACCATAAAAAACTGAGGAGGGCATCCTATTAATCAATTGACAGGCGCTTAACACCGCATCAGCCCACAAATACTTCGGAACATGCATATGAATCATCATGATTCGAGCAACATTTAGGATGTGTCTGTGTTTGCGTTCTGCAACACCATTCTGTTGGGATGTATGAGAGCAAGATGTTTGATGAATAATCCCATTCTTAGGACAAAAAAGAGACACATCATTTTTCATATATTTTAAGGCATTGTCAGTACGAAGCACACAGATAGAGGTAGAAAATTGAGTTTTTATTTCATAATGAAAAAGTTCGATGACACCAGAAACTTCAGATATCTCTTTTAGCAAATATAACCAAGTCATAGTGTTCCTCAATGTAACCAAACTATAATAAAAAAATTAGACTTCATCAAGGGCATCAGTTTTGATTGTTAAAGAATTGGAGAAACGGAAAGTAAAGTCCATTGATTGAAACAGCTCTAAGCGGAAGCACAAGGAATTGAAGATTAAACAGAAATCAGAAATGTTTCTCTTTTTCTTCTCTTTTAGAGAGCTAACAGAAGTTTCAGTTTCAGTTGGCACAAACTCTAAGCTCTATTCACTCATGAATTTCTTATATGCATAATGCAAATTCAGGGAACTTTCTAATCAAGGATTAGATAAGTAAAAAGAAGAAAGAAAAGAAACATAAACAAAGAATCAATTAAATTCTATATAATAAAATACATAAATAAACAGACCTGCTGAAAGTTTTAGTCTGTAATGTGAGGCACGACTAGATGATCCAAATGACATGCTTTTATTCATGTTATCTGGTGATGTAACAAGTAATTTTACTAACTGTAGCATATTATTCATTAAATGAAATGACCTAATTAACTATCCTCAGTTGGGAAAGGGAAATAACATGACAAAATGAAGACCAGTGGAGGAATATCTTTAATGAACAGTGAGTATACTTTTGACTCATTTTCTCCACTGAACTAAAAGAAAGTGGGGCCAAGAATTTGAACCAAATGGAACAAGATCGGCATGATAAATATACTGGTTTTGTTCGTAGGTGTTCCACAATTCAGTATCTTAATTTGAATGAAAGCCGTTACATATGGTATCTATTTTCCAACTTACTGCTCCTAAATTGTTAGGATTATGACGTGAATACGTCGTCAAGGTTGATTAATGTCAGATTTGGCAGTTTATTTTTCTCGATATGTTTTGAGTCCAAGTTGGATTCAAGTTTCCTTTATTCTAATTGAAGGTGTTTTGAGTCCGAGTTGGATTCAAGTTTCATTTATTCTGATTGAAGGAGTTTGTTTAGGACTAGGAGAGTTCTATGATTTATAAATAACACCTTCAGGGTGGCCTTCAATGTATTCTAAGCAAGGTTATAAATATCGGATATCGGGATCGTATCAGATGGGGGTTTTTCATATCGGATATCGGAATTGGGGGAGATATCGGGGATACGCGCGCATATCGGGCGTTCATATCGGACACTATATATAATGAAATATTGATAATTAAAAGTTAATTTAGAGTCATAGATATCATCTACCTAATAAAAATGATGTAATATGCTTGCAAAAGCAGAAAAAACATTGTACATTAGCACACAGTCATGCAATAAATAAGTTATTTCATATCGGGTGATATATCAGGCAATTTATCGGCCAATATTGGGCGATTTATATCGGCCGATATTTCAAATATCGGCCGGTTTTTGCTGCAAACGATATGGCGAACGATTTTCCCATATCGTATCAGCAGCAGACAAGAAAGGAGATATCGGATGATATCTCGGCCGACTCGGGCGATATTTAAAACAGGGATTCCAAGAGAATCCTATGAATTTGTAATTCTTAAGGGTATAATTCATCTAGGTGAGAAATTCGTGAGAGAAGCATAGCCACAAGGGTTCGCTATTCTTGGCGGCCATCGAAGGCTTGTAACTTCTCAGCATGAGGTGTAAGTAATTCTTATTGTACTCTCTCAAATTTTTAATAAAGTTTCTCCCCCTTCTCCTGTGGACATACACACGATCTGTTTGATCGGTGGAACCACGTTATATTGTGTGTTGCCTTTCTATCTACTTTGGAATATCTTTTTCTTCTCTTCTTCAAGTTGCCTTAGTAGATCTTGTGGTTCGTATCCGCTGCGCCGCCCCAGTCGATATAATCGTGAGGGCGTCCTCTCCTGAAATCACAAAATTGGTATCAGAGCACACAGATTGTTTCCCAATAGTTGGTATTAGAGCAAGGTAACTTGAAGATGTCTGCGATCAAGTTCAATATTCAGAAGTTTGATGGCGTCATCAATTTCAGCAGGTGGCATATTAGGATGAACGTCATCCTTACCCAGAGCGGGTTGAAAAAAACATTACTCAGGAGGGAGAAAAACCCTCAAGACATGAAGGAAGAAACTTGGCAGGAGTTGGATGAGAAAGTCTTAACAGTTATTCAGATTTGCTTGGCGGACGAAGTGTTGGATGAGTTTTCTATGGAGAAAACAGTGTCCTCGTTGTGGGAGCGACTTCAGGACCACTATCTGAAAAAGTCATTGGCAAATTGGTTGATTCTGAAGCAGCGTTTATTTCTTCTCGGCATGCATGAAAGTACACCTATTAAGTCTCACATTACAAAATTTTCTCTATTATCAATGATCTAGATAAGATAGAGGTTAAGATTGAAGATGAGGATCAAGCACTTCTATTACTGTGTTCTTTACTTTCTTCATATAAGAGCTTTAGGGAAGCTATCATTTATGGAGGCAAGTCAACAATCAAGATCAATGAGGTCAAGGAGCATCTATTCAACAAGAACAAAATTGACACCCAGTTGATGAGTAAGTCTCATCATGATAATTCCGGGCAAGTTCATTATTCAAGGGAGAAGAGTAATAATGAAAGTTCCACAGGTAATTCAAAACATAAAAATTTGACGTGCAACTATAGTCACAAGAAGGGGCACATTAGATCTGAGTGTTGGCTTCGAAAGAAAAAACAATCAGATGCTAATATCACTGAACTGGTTGAAGGAGGTGAAGAAGAATGCGACGTTCTATCTGTTACAGACAAAGTAGTTGGTAACAAAAATAGATGGGTCATAGATTCTAGATGTTTACAGCATATCAGTTCCAATAGGAAGATGTTCTCTTCATACATTTTGGTTCAAGGGGGAGAAGTCTTTATCGGGAATTCCGCTACAAGCAAGGTGATTGGTGAAGAAACAATCCAGTTTCGGTCTCATGATGGATGCATCACTACTCTTCCAGGCGTTCGCCATGTTCCCGATTCAAGATACAATCTCATCTCTCTTGGAGCCCTACATAGAGAAGGTTCTGTTTCAGCTTGAAATGTGATCTTATGGAAGTTTTCAAAGAGACCCATGTGATATTCCAAGCCGAACGTGTCGGCAACGTTTATATGTTGCAGTGTTCTAAATATCCCCGATATAACCCCGATATTGCGCCGATATTGCGTTTACGGCACCTAGCCGCAATGATTTGGCACATCCAAATCGATATAGCGTTTTCATCCAAAATCGCCGATAAATAGGCATGAATCTGATATATCGGCCGCAATTTCGGCGATTTTGGACCCGATATAGCGTTTTACACCCAATTTCTAGGTTAGGTATTTGGGTAATTCGAGTGATGTGGCAATGTGACATTTTTGAAGATTCTACACTTGGATAGTGATTATGGATTCATAGGCTTAATGCAAGTTATCGAGTTAAGTATATCTTAAACATATAAGTATGATGTTTTATGTAGATTTATATAATTTATGCATATATTGTCTTATTGAGATGCGATTTAAAACAAGAAGATATGTATATTACAGTCCGATTTTGACATCCGATTTTTGAAAATATCCCCGATATATCCTCATCTCCGATAATTTTTTCCGGCCGATGTAGCCGCTGTGGCCGCCATTTAGAACACTGATATGTTGTGAAATTCGGAGGTTACAGTTGGTAAATTGCAGTTATCCTCGGCTTCAAAGCGATGGTTGTGGAACAAACGAAGACTATGATGGATTCGATCTCAGATGTTCAATTGTACCCCGAAAGGAGATTGGGACTAAGCGTGCAACAAGGTAGTCCAGATCATTACTTCTATGATGGAGCGAATTCTTATAGATCTTGTGTAGATCAAGGAGATCATTGGGTAATAAAGTTCAGGTTGGGCATGAACTTATTTGACCTAATCAAGATGTGAACCCATAAGGGGGTTATGGAGAAGAGGGAGTGAGATGGAGATGAAGTCAAGTTTGTTCAATTATGCGTGGATCCGAGCACATGGAACATTGTGGCTATTCTCGGACTTGGACGTATTTAAATCAAAGAGGAGATTGTTAGGATTATGACGTGAATACGTCGTGAAGGTTGATTAATGTCGGATTTGGCAGTTTCCTTCTCTGGATCTGTTTTGAGTCTGAGTTGGATTCAAGTTTCCTTTATTCTGATTGAAGTGTTTTGAGTCCGAGTTGGATTCAAGTTTTCTTTATTCTGATTGAAGAAGTTTGTTTAGGACTAGGAGAGTTTTATGTTCTATAAATAACCCCTAGGGGTGGCCTTCAATGCATTCCAAGAGAATCCTATGAATTTGTAATTCCTAAGAGTAATTCATCTAGGTGAGAAATTTGTGAGAGAAGCTTAGCCACAAGGGTTCGTTGTTCATAGGGTCCATCAAAGGCTTGTAACTTCTGTAACCCCCTGATCCCTGATATATGTATCACAATATCAATACTCGATACGATGTATAAAGTTGATCTGACCTTCCTGGTCGTCTGATTGAGTCGATTTATGTTTCATATAACATTTTTCAATATTTTAGATTTTTCAGAATTTTTTGGAATTTTCTGAATTATTTTGGAAAATCTCCGTAGTCGTGTCGACCGATACCGATAATCGGCTCTACTATTTTTATTTCACAAACAGAGATGAATTTCTAGAATCTACTTTCACCTTGTGTCTTAAAATCATATTTTCTACGTTCGGTATTTTTGGAGATTTTTCTGAATTATTCCAAAATCTGGCCAAACTGGTGTCGCCCAATACTGGCGAAACCTTTCAGGATTTTTAATTTGCAAACCAGACTGAATTTCTCCAAACCGTTTTCATATTATGTCTCAGGATAATATTCTCTATTTTATTTAATTTTTGGGAACTGCTCAGAACTAGTCAATTTTTTACCAAATTAAACTATTTATTAAATAATATTAAATAAAATTACTTCTTTTCTTCTTCTCCATTTCTCTGGATTTTTCCACCGCCTTACCTCCGCCGCCATTCCACCGCCTATCTCTCTCTCTCTCTCCCCTTTAAATAAAACCTCTCTTTCTCTCTTCTCTTTATCTTTCTTCCATCTCTCTCTTCTCTCTCTCTCAAGCTCTCTCTCTCTCTCTTTCCTTTCTTCCTCTCTCTTTTCCCCCTCTCTATTCAAGCCTGGTGGGGGCCTGATCGCCGCCCGCAGCTCGGCCAAGTCGCCGGCAACCAGGGCCGGCGTTGGCCGCGCCCCCAGCCCGGGCGCCACCCTTTCTCTCTCCTTTTCTTTCCCTTCTTCTTTTTCTCCTTCTTCCTCTCCTGTTCTTCTCTTCTTCTTCTTCTTCTTCTTCTTCTTCTTCTTCTTCTTTTCCCCTCTCTCTCTCCATCTCTCTCTCTCTCTCTCTCGCTCTCTGGGAGTCGCCGCCGGCGGGATGGAGCCGACGGCGGGGCGACGCCGGCGAGGCGGGGCTGGCCGCCGCCAGCCCCTGCCCCCCTCTTCTCTGTTCTCTCTCTATCTCTTCTCTCTAATATAATGGGTTTAAACCCAATAAACCCATTTACCCATTGTACTTAAGTTACGGGTTTGGGTATTGGATCCAAACCCGACCCGTTAAGAGCCCAAACCCGCATCCAAAACCCAATAAAGGTAATTTTTCGTAAAAACCCCTGCTAATTTTATTATTTGCATTTGAGATATCTATATTACATATTTAACCTATTTCTATTACTTTTAGTGTTCGGGCGATATCTGGAGCATCCGTGTCCGATCTGGACGATTCTGGAACCGTTGCAATCGTGGGAAAGAGAGCTACCTTTCCATGGTCAGTTTGTGAGTGTTTTCTTTTATAAATTATAGTTATCATGTTTAATTAAATTGATTGATTGCTTTAATAAATAAGTCGTGTTTATCGATTAATCACTGTAACTATTATTTAAATCGTAATTCTCAGAATATCATTGTAAATAGAATTAAATAGAATTCTTGGTTTATTATAACATATAGATGTCTTGTCTAATCTTACTAAGCAAATGAACTAATAAGTTGATAATTAAAATAGATAATATATGTAAGAGTTTTGTGATCTTGATCATATTACTAATATTGTAATACTTATTACAAATAGGGATATCTAGTTCTTGATTATATTGTATGATCACCATTACTTGACTCACACTGGACACCATTACTACATGCACACGTATTATCGTTACACAAACATTCTAATACATTGGGCATTGTATGTTGGATAATTACCCATTACCTTAGATACTGTTATTCCAAGTACAAGTATCACTGTTACTCAGACACTTTCATGAATCACTGATATATGTATACGATATTACACGTACCACAACTCTTTCTTATTCATGTCCTACCGATATATAGATACACCAATTCAGTAGACACTGTCATTTCATATATTGGTATCATCATTACATGGATGCTCGGTACACAGTTATATCATGTTCACACATCACTGTTACATATGTTCACCGCACCGGTATACATGCATGTATTACTTCTTATATTCTTGTCATATGGATCACCATTCATATTACATGTATTATTGTGCCATGTTATCCCTGTATTCCTGTTACATGATTATTTCCCGTTACTGATACTGATATTCCTGTTATTGGACATGTGAGCTGTTGATATGCGATGTGTGGAATCCCACTTCTATTGTTTCTCGTTTCCCGTTATCTTGTTTCTTGCTATCAACAGAGCTCATGTCCTGTTATCGTGTTACATGTATCATGTACTGTACTTGTTCCTGATATAATGTGTAGTTAAAGATAATAAACATCACTTGGGGATGGGGGAGACTTGACGGTTGACTAGGTCTTATGGGTGGATGTCTGGATCCATTGTTAGTCCCACTGCAGGGGACATGGTAGTGCTGGCTACCTTCTCGTTTCTCGTTACTTGTTTCACCCTAGCGGGTTGGCCCTGGTCTCAGCAGTTAGGGAGTCTTGGTAAGGCCTTGATCTCGGGTATGCACGAGATACATACACCCGATTAGAGCTCCTTGACCATTGGGTTTCCAATTAACATAATAAAATGGTATAAACAATAGTGATGACAGGAACACTTGTTATTTGGTCACTCTCTCGTTTGGATAATGGTACCCATATGCCATGTCCGGATGGGTTCGACTGGAGTGCGGGCTCCAGTATGAACTGCCAGTGGTATGAGACACTGGAAGAGATTGATTAAAATACCAGGTGGTACTGATTGTTATTATTGTATAAATAACATGACTTGCCCGATACATGTATCATATTGTTTAGTTGCACTTGTTACTATTCCTGATCATTTATCCGTTATCATGTTACCGGTATACTTTGTTACACTTCCTGAAACATGTTACACTTTCTGTTGTAGCACACTACTCATGTACATCTATACTCTGCATTGCATATACTCTGCTTTATGTATACCTTGCAGACTTCATACTTTGCAGACATCATTACTATATATGCCCAACACAGTAGTATGGTTATGTTGTATATGCACGTCTGCATGTTCATTTCCATCACATCACCACTATATACTACTGTAGACATGACTCGATGATAACATGCTAAGTAGTGATGGTATTAAAATATGACATTTTTATATTTCTACTGCTTATTAAATGCCTACTATATGGTATCACTGATACAGAATCATGTATTATATATTATTATCGTGTCTGTATTATTATAATACATATTACTGCTTCCTTCATTTTACCACTCACTAGGTCTCTTTCTGACGATCCTGGGTTTGCGTACCCAGGTTAGTGATCTGAGATGTCGCAGTATCAGATATTTTACTGGATACACATATGGGACTCGTCACCTATACGATTCATAGGTATCTTGATTCTTTTGTTTTATTTTCTTATTTGTCCATGTTTCTTTATCTATCATGCTCACTGATCTTTTCTGCAGGTATTCTTGTACTTATTTAATGCTGGAACTCTTGTGTATATGGAGGTTATTCCCTATAATGAGGCTTAGCGTATGTACGTGAGGGTATCTCCGCCCTGCGTATGTACGTTGCCATAACGTCCCCATACCTGCGAGATCAGGGTGCAACTTCTCAGCATGAGGTGTAAGTAATTCTTATTGTACTCTCCCAAAATTTAATAAAGTTTCTCCCCCTTCTCCTGTGGGACGTACACACGATCTGTTTGATCGGTGGAACCACGTTATATTGTGTGTTGGCTTTCTATCTACTTTGACATGTCTTCTTCTTTTCTTCAAGTTGCCTTAGTAGACCAGTGGTTCATATCTGCTGCGCCGCCCCAGTCAATCCGTCGTGGGGGCGTCCTCTCCTGAAATCACAAAAATTGGTATCAGAGCGCACAGGTTGTTTCCCAACACTAGATATCATAGTTAGGCCAATTCGATTATAACTGTGACCTCATACCTCAGTACCTCACAGATGTCACTGGTACATTAAGAATAAATGGGTTCACCAACAATAAGTGAATAACTCATCTTTAACCATCAGATATTATGAACACGATGCTTAATATAATTGAGTATATCTCTTGATTAATCCAATGAACCTTATCCATTATTGTTTACCTAAAATTCCTACAAAGCACAAACACTTCAAATAGGTGTCGTGTTCTTGTGGAACACCGACTTTTGCATGGCATTTGTCGGACACGTGTCAAACACTCGAAATTGTGTAAGATAATAAAAAAGACTATAAATTGTATGTTGGAGCCGTGTCGCTTTAAACAAAATCTAAAGATCACATGTCGGACATCTTGGAGCCACATGTTGCTTAAACAAATATGAAAAAAGACCGCTCTGACATGAGCAAAGGGTACATTAACGAACAAAATATCTAGCAAATTAGGTGAGGCACTCATTAAAATTTTCAGGTTTTCTTGTTTGATTTTCTTACTTTGTTAAAAGATATGGGTTTAAATCATTGTGATTTAATTTACTTTCCATTTTACTTCTAATATAACAGATTGTCATCACTGATGTGTAAGATATGTATCTTCAAACACAATCATTAGTCGTGTCTCCGTATCTTATTTTAAGAATTTGCAATGTCGTCATGTTGTCTGTTATTCATATCATGTGTTTGTGTCCATGCACCATAAGTAGGACAAGCACGAATATGGTGATATGGACATGACTTGAGACGCCACACGAACAGAGAAAATTCAAAAATGGCGAAGAAAACAACAATGACCCACTAAGTGTCATGCATGATATGTGTGTTACACAGGCTAGGCAAACTTCACCTAGAAATGCCCATGCTCCATAGCTCTTTACTAACAAAGATGAGACTGCTACAACTAGTGAACTCATTATGCTACATAGATCTGTCTCCCTTAATGACTCCAATTTTCTTCTCTAAGAAAGAACTCAATTGACCACAAAATTGTTAAGCATGTGCTCATGCTTTCAGAGAGAACTTAACTGGCTTCACAATTGACATGTTTGTTGCTTCAAAGTTATTTACCATGGAAAATCCATATTGCACGTGTGGTTATAATTACCGTTCTCAGAGTTGCGATACAAAATCCTTGTATGGAGAGACGAATTGATAACTGAAAGGACATTCAGATTTGACCCTTGGTACTAGGCGGAAGTCAAAAGACAAGGTTTAGCTGAAATTATTCTGTGATGATTAGGCATGCCAGCTGTAGCTAGGTTTATTGTGGGACAATTTGCAGATTCTCAGTTACCATAAAAAGCATACTGCGAATGCAAAGGTTGTATACTTGTATTTCTTATGGATACATACAAAGGTGAAAGGTGGAAGGCCAATTCATGTAGACTTAGCTTGGGAACACATCCAGCCACTATTTCCTAGTTTGAGTGGGGAAATGTGATCAGAAAGACCAAGTTTATGTTCATAGATAATGTATATCCTTCTTTAATGAATATCTACAAATGAACTAACCTGGTTGCAAACAGTTAGGACCTAAGTTGACTAGCATGAGTATGAAAAAAATGGAGCTACTTAATATGTCTCCAGAACAAATCAAAAATAAATGATAGGTTTGGGAAAAAGGAGTTGTGTGCTTACAGAGGAGTTGAAAGATGTTGGTGGGATGTTGGTAGGAGCAATGTATAAAACAACTATCTTCGCACCCTGTATGCACCCAAAGATCAATACATCACCGACCAATTGGAAGAACTATTGTGTTCTGCCACATAAAATAGACAGAAGTAATGACACGCAACTTACGCCTTTAGACCATGCGGCAATGGGACAAAAACAGGTGCAAGTTTCAGAAAGTAATTACTATAGTATAACTTTTGGACACATTAATTGGGTACATGGAGAAACAAAGTACACTAAACAGAAACTAGAAGAGAAACACCAGATTTTATATTTCTGTACCCTGGCAATGTCTTTGGCAGTTGCAAGAGATCATCTGTCACCCATTAGATCAATTGGCAGACAACATTATTCCAGGATAAAGAGGCTTTCTGATTGATAACTCTGCACAATAAAACAAAATATTCAAGATACCTATGGAAGGTGTATGCTGCAGGGAACTCGAATATAAAACAAAATAAATATACAGATATAAACAACTTGATGATAGTTATTTTTACCAAATAAACGGTCATAAACTACCATCTAACAGGTTAATGCAATAACATAGAAAATAAGCTTCAGGTGAAATATTTAATTAGCTTATAAGAAAATTGGAAAGATTGACACAATTTACAAAAAAAAACCATGGTATTTCAGTAGATAACTAAAGAACCAGCTGTGTGTGTTTTGGCACTCCGTAAGATTGTGTTTGTCTTTGTGTTAAATGAGAGTAGCTTCAATACTACACTAGAAATTATATTAGCCGAATCCTAGTTCTCTTTTAGATTTCCATAGTGGTAAATCTTCGCAACTTCTTTTAAAGAGTACTGTTGAATTGTTCAGTTTCCCAGTCCTTAGCATGTGCTGAAAAGACAATAAGACATGAGCCATAAGATTGTAAAAATGTCACCAGCAATCTCACTAAAAGGTGACAGGTTATACTAACAATTAGGGGTGCCATCGGATCGGATACGGATCGGATATTATCTTTACCATATCCATATCCGCACCTAACCTTCGGATTCGGATACGGATACGGATATTGGCGGATGTGGAAAAATGATATCCGTATCCGCCAAAATCGGATATCAGATATAAATCGGATATTAGCGGATCGGATGCGGATACTAATCGGATATGTTAAAAATAGATATGGTTAAAGATAAATTAAACAGAAATACTTATAGTACTTTTTATCTCATCTACTACAATATTAAATGTGATACATACTATGATATTATTGTGTACATATCAATATATTCATCGTATTCAATGTCATTTGACTTCTATAACAATAGATTACACGTCCTTCGGTGCTAAATGCCGATTCGGATGCCATGGTTGATGTCAAAATACTCAAAATATCTTGTGGTGCTCTTGCAAGAATCGAATACTTTCCACTATTACTTTTTCACCAACTCAAAATATCAAAATTTAATGCCTTATTTCATTGAAGAATAGTCTTCTCCATACCGATATCATTATGAAGTACGCAACATTCGGATATCGGATCGGATACGAATAAGATATTACTTTTACCATATCCGTATCCGCGCCTACCTTTCGGATACGGATACGGATACGGATACGAATATTGCCGGATGTGAAAAAATGATATCCGTATCCGGATTGGAGGCGGATTCGGATGCGGATATCCGCGGATAATCCGTATCCGGTGGCACCCCTACTAACAATCCTCTAAAAGTATTTTCTGTTAAAAAAAAAAAAAATACTCGAGTATCTTAAATTTAATAAATGTCTTTTCAAGCCTGTGACAGAATCAAAATTATCGAAAACACAGCTTTTAAGAGAGAAAAAAAAACCATCTGCTACATCCTAATTATCCTGAAGCACCATTGGAAACGTAAATTCCTGATCTGGACCTTGAAATGATTGGATTTAAAAAAAACATTTCCTCCCTTCTACGACACCAGGTAGGAATATGTTTGGTTCTTGTGATTATATCTGAATCCTGCAGATCAGATTAAGAATCTCAAAATCCAATCGACTTGGGATTCAACTCAGAACATTCTCACAGAATAAGATGGAAAGACATACAAAACAACCAAACTAACGAATTGACCTCAAGCATGATATTTTCAAGAATGACTCCGAAAATTTTATAATCTAATCATAGGTGTGATCGATTTAGGCATTAAACATCAATCATACTAGAAGAAAAGTTCATGTTGGAATTCTAAAAGATGTAAGGAGTACATTTTTGTTTCCATTCACGCTATCAACTATAAATCAAATTATAAATACTAATTGCACTAAATTTCCGCATTATGAAGCACTCAAAGTTCTAAATAGCAATCGAACTACTTAAAGCAAACAAGACAAATATCAAATACTAAGTAATCGCTAATAGAGTAACACGTTAATAACGAAACGGAGTCACAATCTACCAAATATATAACTTAAGATGTCAAGTTTAAACTTAATGCTAATAAGAAGAATCAGTCATAAAGATACTCATCTTTTTCAGTGAAGTCTCCAAATGCAGATTGTATGTCGCAAGTTTTATCTCCAAAGTGGTTAATGCACCTCTTGGTCGGCTCTTTCTCATTACTGCAGAGAGAAGTCTTCGGACTCTGTACATCTATTCCCAGAGTTCTTCCCTCCTGCTCTTACCTTATCAAACTGAAATTCGCAAATGGCACATTGTTTGTTGTTTGGTTTGCAGGCTTTGGAGCATCACTGTCTCCAATACTCTCCACAGACGGAGTGTTTCATCTGGTGATAGAGTTGCCACCGTACACCCATCGGGGCTCTGAGCCATGAACAGAACACTTGAAGTATGGCCAGTAAGCACGGCTGTCTTGACCATCCTCGGATATTTCCAAAGAATCAGTTGGTTTTCTATAAACCCATGAGAACTCAACAATACCCTCTCATTCTTATTCCAAAGGAGGGAACATACTGGAGAGCCAGTAGCAACAGAGTTGAGACAAGCTCCTGTCTGTGTATTCCAGAACTTGATGCAACGGCCAGCGTCCCCTCCACCAGAAACGAGCAAATTCCTCTGAAACGGGCACCAAGCAAGGGCCTTGACAGTTGATGTATTCTCTTCGAACCTGTGCAGCCATTGGTGTTGATTGGATTGTTGGAAGAGGCCATGGAAAGGTCCCATATGTGCAGCAATCCATCATCTCCTCCGCTGGCGAGCTGTTGTCCTGAGGCAGACCATTTCAGGCCGCAAACCTCTTCTTCATGTCCTCGGTATGTTTGGACGACATGGGATGGGATTCTCAAGTCATTGTTAACTATCCTCCCATCCATTCCCCAGTTGTTAGCAGGTTGTTATCATTCCAAGAAAGCGACCCGACTAGAGATTCATGCGCCCCTCGCAAAGTCCTCAGCAAGCGCCCAGAGCTGAAATCCAGCAATTGTATGTCAGAAGAGTTCAACCCAAGGGCAATGTGCTGTCCATCGGGCGCCCAGCTGAGACTGGTGACGGGGCCAATCTCTTGGTCCACCGTCACCAACTCTGAAGGAGAGTTATTTGAGGCATTCCACAAGTAGACTGTATCAGAAAGCGCAACAGAGAGGATATTCCTGCTCCCCCAGTCTAACAAGTTGAGACACAAGTCATCCAGCAAGCCTGTGCAAAGAAATGTCCTCTCTGGTGTTTGAGGAATACGCCACCGAGACTGCCTCTGCTGTTGGAGGGAAGCAGCATTGCAACTGAACTCTTGTTCAAGACAGGGCTTCTTCTTGGTTTGTTCTTGAAAGAGAAAATGCGAGTCCTGTCCATCATCAGAACCTTTGCCAGGAGCTCTCTGTATGCCCCATTTGCTATTGATTGAGGAGGGCCATGATTCTCCTTGTTTTGCTGACTCCTTGGTTCTGTGAGTAGGTAATGGGCCATGTCAAAGTCCATTGCAGACCTATTCGGAATGAACCTGTCGCCGTAATCTCCAGAATGCCCATACCCAAATTGGTTCTCTTCGATGAGATTGAAAGAGGAATATATCCCGTATCCATGGCTAAAATTTAGCAGCAAAATAAATCAAGAATAAGTAAATTCTTGCAGCAACGAAAAATTAATTAGAAACCCTGCACAAAAGGAACCGTTAGCAAGCAAGCAAAACAAAGGACAAGAAAGAAAGCAAATTAATAAGATAAACACGATCGCAGTGAGATTCTGGAAGCCCGTGAGCGAGCGTCTTCTTCCTTCTCCTCTTTCTTGATGATCGATCGATCACAGGAGCCAGAGAAACGAAGAAGCTGAATGCGATGATGATTTTCGATGGCGAGCGCTGATCTCGAGATGATGATGATGATGATGATGAGAGAGCAGCGAATTGAATTGAAATTGAAATTTGTGGGAGAGAATTGGAATTATAAAGGAAACAAAGTCTGAGTCGGTGGGGGTTCAATTCAAATTTTCTAATCAATCGCGTTGGTTCTACGCGCCGCGTGAAACGGGGGCTTTGCGCGTAAACTGACAGCTGCTTTAATTAGGGCTCCAATTATATTAATACACGTAATTATCACTTTTAACGCGGAAATAACATATCAATATCAATATAACTTGAAAAACTTAAAACAATGTATAATATTCTTTCGTTAGAATTACATATGTTTTAAAAAATAGAAAAAATTAAGTTATACAGATTTAAAAGTTAAAAATAATCCAATTTCTCATTATTGATGTTACTGTCATAATATAGAATTAAGTTAGATTTACAACACATTTTTCTTTACCTTCAATGGAAAATATTTGCTATTTTTTTATAAATATTTTAAAACTAATTTTATTACAATAATAATTTAGCAATAATTTTAGGTTCCAGGTGTGACATTGAGCTACAGTTTTAAATAGAATTGAAAAAAATTCCCCTTCTCATCTCGTCTCCCTCCCTCTCTCCCCCATCCCCTCATCCCCTCTCTTCTCTCCAACTCCCTTTAATTATTTGAGAAACAAGAACTCAAAGTTGTTGATCCATGAGGGAGAGATCATATTCCGACACTCGTCCCCACCCTTGAGAGTTGAGACGCTATGGCTGCCGCCCCTTCCTAAGTAAGAAACTCGTCATCGATAACAATGAAGACGAAGACGCAGAGGCGAGACTCGAATTGAAGAACCAAAGCTTGCAATTGAGGTTCTAGAGTGGAAGCGCTAGAGCAACGAAGAGGCTCTATTATCGTGGGATCGGAGGGTGTCTAGTCTGAATCCGATGACAGCAACATCAAGGGCTCCATCAAGTTTCGAAAGGGGTTGTTGATGTCAGAAACTAAGGAAAGTGTGATATCTTTGATAATGTTTGTAGTCGAGAAAATTTGAAGAAGAATGTAGGTCAAGCAGCTTAGAATTTTATGTTAGGTTGGTGGAGGAGCATTCTGATAGCAATGTGAAGGAGGAGTTGATAGAGAAATCCAATTCTTGGGGACACTTATGAGATTAACGTGAAGAGGAGATTGAAAAAGCTAAAGCAGATGATCGCGGTGCCTGCCTTTTGCGCTGTGAGGAAAAAAGATCATGTTCAAGATTTCAATTCAGCATAGGACCTATAAGAGGCTTCTCTAGTGCAAAATCGGCCGCGTAGGCGGGACCGTACCTCCTTGATACCTATGTGGTATGTCAGAGGTCTAATTTTTACAATTAAATTTGAGACGGTTTGTTTTAGAATTAAAATTTAAAATTTTTAAAAAATTCTTGTGAAAACATTTTTAATAATATTTAAAGGACATAACACATTAAAGGATTATAGGTAAAAAAAATATAATAAATAACTAGATAAAAAGAGTTTAGCAAAAAGAGGAAAGAAACATGTAGGATTTAAAAAAATAAGTTTATCAATAAAGTTTACTATTTTTTTAATAAATCAGATTAGAAAGAATATTAATGAAGATTATTGGTTGATGTCGTGTTTTTTTCTAGTGGAAAATTTTCAAGAAATAATTTACTTTTACTTGTTTTGTAAAACTGTTGGAGTAATAAATATTCTAATAATAATTGTTAAATAATAAATACTTACCAAAGTGGTTATTACTTAACAATTATTTGAAACTTTTTTAAGGTATAGTTTTTATTATTGATGATTAAATTAAATAGAAGTTAATTATTAGGGAAAATCAATCTCAGACGCAGGGCGGTGGAAAATTCTCCAAGGACTTTCCCACGTGCACAAAAATTGCAAAGAATGCACAATCAATATCACAGCAAACACACAGAAATTTACGTAAAAACTCAAAAGAAAAAATCACGGGGAGAGAGAAATTCTATTTTAATCTGAAAGAATTACAAGCAGTGATCAGTGGATCTGTGATTACAGGTGCGCTAGAGTTTTTGTTCTCCAACCTCCTTCTCGTTAGAGAAGAAGTGTAACGCCCCGATCCCAAGGATACGGAGACGTTATGGCGACGTACATACGCGAGGTGAAAACACGCTCACGCGTACGTTAAGCCTCAGTACATTACATTACCTCTATATAGTCATGAGGTCCAGCATGAAAGAAGTACAAGAATACCTGCAGAAAGAGATCAGCGATCATAACAGATATGAAAACTGAGAAAAATACGATAACAGAAATAAAACACAACGATACCTATGAATAGGCCTGATGAGGAATCTCCTATGTGACTCCAAGACACATCTCTGATACTATGGTAACTCGGATCTCAGACCTGGGCACGCAAACCCAGGGTCGTCAGAAAGCGACTTAGTGAGTGGTAAAATGAAGGAGGCAGTAATATATACTATAGTAATACACGCACGATAATAATATATAATACATAATGTGGGACTAGTGATACCATATAATAAGGATGTAATAAGCAGTAGATACATATAAACATGTAAGCAAGAGAAATATATAAACATGTCATCTTTTAATACCATCCCTAAACCGGTATATCATCTGGTCATGTTTGTAGTCGTCTAGTGGTGACGTGATAGAAGTGAACATGCAGGTGGGCATATGCTACCTAACCAGTATACGGTGTGGTGCACAAACAGTAATGATGTATGCAAGGTATACAGAAAATAGAATATATGCGCATATGCATAAATAGTATGCCACTACAGAAAGAGTAACATGTATCGGTTAGAGTAACAAAGTATACATGTGCATGAGTAGTAGGTCACTACAGAAAGTGTAACAGGAAACAGGTATAGTATCAATGTATACATATAACATGATAGCAGATAAATGATCAGGAACAGTAACAAGTAGTAAACATGTATCATGCAAGTCATGTTATTTATACAATAGTAGCAATCAGTACCATCTGTTATTTTAATCAATCTCTTCCAGTGTCCTATACCACTGGCAGTTCATACTGGAGCCCGCACTCCAGTCGAACCCATCCGAACATGGCCTACGGGTACCATTATCCAAACGAGAGAGTGACCAAATAACAAGTGTTCCCGACGTCACTATTGTGTATACTGTTTTATTATGTTAATTGGAAACTCATGGTCGAGGAGTTCTTATCGGGTGGGTGTATCCCGTACATACCCGGACAACGGCCTTATCAGATCCTTGGCTGCTGAGACCAGGGCCAGCCCGCTAGAGCTGTAACATGTAACATGAGTAACAGATGGTAGCCAGCACTACCCCGTCCCCTGCAGTGGGACGAACAATGGATCCAGACATCCACCCGATATGATCTAATCAACCGTCAAGTCTCCCCCATACCCCAATTAACTTTATGATCTGATATGTCAAGTATACAATGTAACAAGAACAGTTACAGTACATGATACGGGTAACATGATAACAGGACATGAGCTCGGTTGATAGCATAGAACAATATAACGGGAAACGGGAACAATATAACGGGAACAATATAACGGGAAACGGGAACAATAGATGTGGGATTTCCACATATCGCATATCAACAGCTCTCATGTCCAGTAACGGGAAATCCATATCAGTAACAGGAAATAATCATATAACATGCATACAGTAATATGGAACAATAATACATGTAGCATGAACCGGGATCCATATGACAAGAATGGAGAAACCCTACATGCATGTGTGACAGTAATCAGTGTATTCCATGTAATGATGATAACAGTAATACATATAATATGCATGGTGATCCATATGACGAGAAGATAGCAACAACACATGCATGTACACTTGTATGGTGAGCATCTGTAGCAGTACTGTCTGTGTAACGAGTATCCGTGAAATGGTGTATGTAGTGTGACGGGTTATAGTATCGGTGCAACATGTACATGTAATAACAATGGTCATGTACGGTGAACTACATTATCCGTGTAATGAAATTCGTGGTTCACAAGTACATGTCATACTAGTGGTCAGTGTATAATGGAATATCATGTCTAGTGAACTACTGTAGCCGTGTAAATATGATACCAGTGCATGAAATATAGTTAGATAACTGTTATATAGACTATCTGAAATAATAGTGTCCATGAATATGGTGTCAGTGGTCCATGAACATAACCTAATAGGCATCCAGTGTCACTGGTATAAGGCATATTCTAAGTACAGTATTGTCTATAGGTTATTTTACCGGTATCATGTTTTATTTAACTAAAGCACCCAAAGTCCATCAATATGATAAATAAAAACAATTTATAAAATAAAAACACTCACAAACTGGCTATAGGCCTGTAGCTCTCTTTCCCACGATCGCAACGGATCCAGAATCGCCCAAACTGGAGTCCGGATGCTCCAGATATCGCCCGAATACTAAAAATAATAAAATGGGGTTAAAAATGTAACAACAATATTTAAATGCAAATAATAAATAGGAGCAGGGGGTTTTCTGTAAATATATCTTTATTAGGTTTTAGATGCGGGTTTGGCTCATAACGGGTCGGGTCCAGATCTACAACCTAAAACTTTAAGTTAAATGGGTATTTGGGTTAACGGGTTTAAGGGTTTGATTAACCCATTCGGGTTATTGGGTTTTGGGTTTACCCAAACCCAACAAGGGTTATTGGGTTTGGGGTTTCCCCAAACCCAACAACAGAAGACAGCAGCAGCAGCATCAAGCTGCTGCTGTGCTGCGAGGGCCGGCCGGCCAGCTTCGCTGGCCGGCGGCGGCGCCCGGCCTGCCGGCGGCGATCCCGGCCGCCGGCGACGGTTCGGGCTCCGGCCCCTAGCAAGAGAGAGAGAGGGTGAGAGAAAGAGGGGACTTTGATAGAAGAGAGAGAGAGATGGGGCAGGGGCTGGCCACCGCCAGCCCCGCCGGCGCCACCTCGCCGCCGGCGAGTCCGCCCGCCGGCGGCGGCTACCAGGGGACGAGAGAGAGTGGGGGAGAGAGAAAAGAGATGGAAAAGGAAGAAGAACAGGAAAAAGAGAAGAAAAGAAAAGAAAGAAGAAGAAGAAGAAAGGAGAAAAAGAGGAGGGGCAACCGCCGGTTGGGGTCGCCGGCCACCGCGGCGCGCCGGCCGTGGTGGCCTCACCGAGCACGCGAGAGAGAAAGGGAGTGAGTGAGAGGAGAGAGAGAGAGAGAGAGAGAGAGAGAGAGAGAGAGAGAGAGAGAAGAGGAATTTAAAGAAGGGGGTGCTACAGGATGGCGGTGGAGTGGTCGTTGGCTTGGGGAAGAAGAAAAGAGTTTATTGGAGGAGAGAAAGAAAAGAAAGAAAAGAAAGAAAAGAAAAAGATTAAATAAAATAATATTTAATTATTGGCCCAAAATTCGACTAGTTCCGAACGGGGCCCAAAAATTATAAAAAATAGAGAATATTATCTTGGGACGTAAGATGAAGACGGTTTCTAAAATTTCGATCTGATTTGCAAATTAAAAATCTCGGAGTGTCTCACCGATACTGGGCGACACCGGTTTGACCGGATTTTCGATAAAATCAGAAAAATCCCCGAAAATACCCGAACGTCGATAATATGATTCTAAGACACATGGTGAAGGCGGATTCTCAAAACTCTACCCTGTTTGTGAAAGAAAAATCGTAAGGCCGGTGATCGGTATCGGTCGACACCGACAACGAAGATTTTCCAAAATACTCAAGAAAAATTCTAGAAAATCCTGAAAAATCTAAAATATTAGAAAATGATTTTTGAAACTAGAATCAGGTCAATCGGACTACTATGGAGGTCAATTCAATTTTTGCACGTCGTATCACGTACCGATACGGTGATACGTACACCGGGGATCAGGGTGTTACAGTTCTCCCCACCTTCCAAAAAAATTGCGTCCTCGCAATTTCAATCAGGTGTGAGAACAAGATTTTCAACCCCAAAGCCGAAATGGTACGGGTCCACGACACTACCGCTGCGCACTCTGCTATCTATAAGGAACTCGAGATGGAAAAGTATGGTAGTAAACAAATCCGAACGGATGGGAAGCAAGACGATGCAAGGAAAGCGAGAAGAAAATCGGATGTTCTGGTTAACAACTGGAAGGAAAGAAGGAAGACAAACGAGTCAAGGAATGAATTGTAAAGGTCATGGTATTCTTGTACTCGTTGCTGGAATCCCCAATTCAGATACAGATCAGTTAATCTGAACCTGATAGTACTGTTGGTAAGAGCCCGAGGATTGACCCAGGTGGTTACCCACACCAGGTGTGAACCTAGGCTCTGATACCACTATGTAACGCCCCGATCCCAAGGATACGGAGACGTTATGGCGACGTACATACGCGAGGTGAAAACACGCTCACGCGTACGTTAAGCCTCAGTACATTACATTACCTCTATATAGTCATGAGGTCCAGCATGAAAGAAGTACAAGAATACCTGCAGAAAGAGATCAGCGATCATAATAGATATGAAAACTGAGAAAAATACGATAACAGAAATAAAACACAACGATACCTATGAATAGGCCTGATGAGGAATCTCCTATGTGACTCCAAGACACATCTCTGATACTACGGTAACTCGGATCTTAGACCTGGGCACGCAAACCCAGGGTCGTCAGAAAGCGACCTAGTGAGTGGTAAAATGAAGAAAGCACTAATATATACTATAGTAATACACGCACGATAATAATATATAATACATAATGTGGGACTAGTGATACCATATAATAAGGATGTAATAAGCAGTAGATACATATAAACATGTAAGCAAGAGAAATATATAAACATGTCATCTTTTAATACCATCCCTAAACCGGTATATCATCTGGTCATGTTTGTAGTCGTCTAGTGGTGACGTGATAGAAGTGAACATGCAGGTGGGCATATGCTACCTAACCAGTATATGGTGTGGTGCACAAACAGTAATGATGTATGCAAGGTATACAGAAAATAGAATATATGCGCATATGCATAAATAGTATGCCACTACAGAAAGAGTAACATGTATCGGTTAGAGTAACAAAGTATACATGTGCATGAGTAGTAGGTCACTACAGAAAGTGTAACAGGAAACAGGTATAGTATCAATGTATACATGTAACATGATAGCAGATAAATGATCAGGAACAGTAACAAGTAGTAAACATGTATCATGCAAGTCATGTTATTTATACAATAGTAGCAATCAGTACCATCTGTTATTTTAATCAATCTCTTCCAGTGTCCTATACCACTGCAGTTCATACTGGAGCCCGCACTCCAGTCGAACCCATCCGGACATGGCCTACGGGTACCATTATCCAAACGAGAGAGTGACCAAATAACAAGTGTTCCCGACGTCACTATTGTGTATACTGTTTTATTATGTTAATTGGAAACTCATGGTCGAGGAGTTCTTATCGGGTGGGTATATCCCGTACATACCCGGGACAACGGCCTTATCAGATCCCTGGCTCTGAGACCAGGGCCAGCCCGCTAGAGCTGTAACATGTAACATGAGTAACAGATGGTAGCCAGCACTATCCCGTCCCCTGCAGTGGGACGAACAATGGATCCAGACATCCACCCGATATGATCTAATCAACCGTCAAGTCTCCCTCATACCCCAGTTAACTTTATGATCTGATATGTCAAGTATACAATGTAACAAGAACAGTTACAGTACATGATACGGGTAACATGATAACAGGACATGAGCTCGGTTGATAGCATAGAACAATATAACGGGAAACGGGAACAATATAACGGGAACAATATAACGGGAAACGGGAACAATATATGTGGGATTTTCACATATCGCATATCAACAGCTCTCATGTCCAGTAACAGAAAATCCATATCAGTAACAGGAAATAATCATATAACATGCATACAGTAATATGGAACAATAATACATGTAGCATGAACCGGGATCCATATGACAAGAATGGAGAAACCCTACATGCATGTGTGACAGTAATCAGTGTATTCCATGTAATGATGATAACAGTAATACATGTAATATGCATGGTGATTCATATGACGAGAAGATAGCAACAACACATGCATGTACACTTGTATGGTGAGCATCTGTAGCAGTGCTGTCTGTGTAACGAGTATCCGTGAAGTGGTGTATGTAGTGTGACGGGTCATAGTATCGGTGCAACATGTACATGTAATAACAATGGTCATGTACAGTGAACTACATTATCTGTGTAATGAAATCCGTGGTTCACTAGTACATGTCATACTAGTGGTCAGTGTATAATGGAATATCATGTCTAGTGAACTACCGTAGCCGTGTAAATATGATACCAGTACATGAAATATAGTTAGATAACTGTTATATAGACTATCTGAAATAATAGTGTCCATGAATATGGTGCCAGTGGTCCATGAATATAACCTAATAGGCATCTAGTGTCACTGGTATAAGGCATATTCTAAGTACAGTATTGTCTATAGGTTATTTTACCGGTATCATGTTTTATTTAACTAAAGCACCCAAAGTCCATCAATATGATAAATAAAAACAATTTATAAAATAAAAACACTCACAAACTGGCTATAGGCCTATAGCTCTCTTTCCCACGATCACAACGGATCCAGAATCGCCCGAACCGGAGTCCGGATGCTCCAGATATCGCCCGATTACTAAAAATAATAAAATGGGGTTAAAAATGTAATAACAATATTTAAATGCAAATAATAAATAGGAGCAGGGGGTTTTCTGTAAATATACCTTTATTGGGTTTCGGATGCGGGTTTGGCTCATAACGGGTCGGGTCCAGATCCACAACCTAAACTTTAAGTTAAATGGGTATTTGGGTTAACGGGTTTAAGGGTTTGATTAACCCATTCGGGTTATTGGGTTTGGGGTTTACCCAAACCCAACATGGGTTATTGGGTTTGGGGTTTCCCCCAAACCCAACAACAGAATACAGCAGCAGCAGCATCAAGCTGCTGCTGTGCTGCGAGGGCCGGCCGGCCAGCTTCGCTGGCCGGCGGCGATCCCGCCGCCGGCGGCGGTTCGGGCTCCGGCCCCTAGCAAGAGAGAGAGAGAGGGTGAGAGAAAGAGGAGACTTTGATAGAAGAGAGAGAGAGAGATGGGGCAGGGGCTGGCCACCGCCAGCCCCGCAGGCGCCACCTCGCCGCCGGCGAGTCCACCCGCCGGCGGCAGCTACCAGGGGACGAGAGAGAGTGTGGGAGAGAGAAAAGAGATGGAAAAGGAAGAAGAACAGGAAAAAGAGAAGAAAAGAAAAGAAAGAAGAAGAAGAAGAAAGGAGAAAAAGAGGAGGGGGCAACCACCGGTTGGGGTCGCCGGCCACCGGCGGCGCGCCGGCCGTGGTGGCCTCACCGAGCACGCGAGAGAGAAAGGGAGTGAGTGAGGAGAGAGAGAGAGAGAGAGAGAGAGAAAGAGGAATTTAAAGAAGGGGGTGCTACAGGATGGCGGTGGAGTGGTCGTTGGCTTGGGGAAGAAGAAAAGAGTTGATTGGAGGAGAAGAAAGAAAAGAAAGAAAGAAAGAAAAGAAAAAGATTAAATAAAATAATATTTAATTATTGGCCCAAAATTCGACTAGTTCCGAACGGGGCCCCAAAATTATAAAAAATAGAGAATATTATCCTGGGATGTAAGATGAAGACGGTTTCTAAAATTTCGATCCGGTTTGCAAATTAAAAATCTCGGAGTGTCTCGCCGATATCGGGCGACACCGGTTTGACCAGATTTTCGATAAAATCAGAAAAATCCCCGAAAATACCCGAACGTCGATAATACGATTCTAACACACATGGTGAAGGCGGATTCTCAAAACTCTACTCTGTTTGTGAAAGAAAAATCGTAAGGCCGGTGATCGGTATCGGTCGACACCGACAACGAAGATTTTCCAAAATACTCAAGAAAAATTCTAGAAAATCTTGAAAAATCTAAAATATTAGAAAATGATTTTTGAAACTGGAATCAGGTCAATCGGACTACTACGGAGGTCAATTCAATTTTTGCACGTCGTATCGCGTACCGATACGGTGATACGTACACCGGGGATCAGGGTGTTACAAGAAGATGATTTATACCCTCCTGAGTCGTCTTCGTGGGGTGCGTATATTTGGATCTACATAACTGCATGATTCACACATTATGATCTTCTTGTAACCGCTCAGATAGTGTCGCTTGATTGTAGAATCATCATACGGAGATATACGTTACCATACATAACTGGTCGCATTGATATAGGAGTATTACAACGTTCAAAACGTGAGAAAAATTTGATGGCATAGTCGAATCCGTGAATCGCAGGATCATCCTATCCAACTGTAAGTAGCTCAGGAGTAGTAGGCTCTGATGGGTCTTAGTGTGGGAGACTTGAGTGGATCATGGAATGGTCCTTGTACTGATTGTTGGTGTCCCAGATAGTCGTGCAGCTTCGGTTAAGTGAGGGAACCGAGTAGGTAATGTCTGAGCTCATGTGAGCTCCGAGCGTGGCCTGAGACTTTCTCTTGGGCCCACGGGCCTGAAGCTTTCTTCTTGGGCCCGTGTCAGTTTGTGAGTGAAATAGGCCTGCCGGCAGGAAAGTGGAGCCTCCAGGCGTCTAAACACTTGTCATAATCTTGACAAAGATCAAATCTTGTCACTACACTTCGTATCTCCTTTCCAAATTTTGATGCTTTAATACGCTTTAGGAGAAGTAGTAGAAAACGAGTCAGTATTTGTAGGATGGGAGGATTAATACTTGTGCAATAATAGGCATTTTATGAGCTTTACCTCGTAGCACCACCATATGGTTATCATACTCAATCTTATATATATGTAAGTAAATACATCAGAACGAGCAAGGCAGATAATTGTTTTTGTCTCCATTGTCTCCTCTTTATAATTTTTCCTGGTATGTGCTAGAAAAACAAATGGAAATATGGTAACACCTATATCCCACTCTATATATTCGAGTTAGAAGCATTACTAGAACCTAGTGCTCACAAGACGATGATGAGCCCTTTTCTTCTCCCGCCATTCTTATCGGATCTTCATTCGAGACTTTGATGCTAGATTTTCTGATAATATCACCCAACCATCATACTTCCCATCATGTCAATGGGTCCTCCTTGCTTCTCTAGTGGCAACGGATTGTGTAGGAATAAGAGAGAAGAATTAAAAGTTAGAGAATGGAGTTTTTTTAAAAGATAAGGCTGACAGTCCTTTTGACTGTCAATAATCAGACACAGATATGCCCTAACTGATGAATCGTGTTTTCGACAGTAGCCATTCTGGACTGTCGACAATGGTTTACCAAGAGTTGGGTTTGTCAAAGTATTGTCGACAGTCCCATTGGGCTGTCGACAACACAAGGATTCTGGGTGAATCCGAGCAGACTTCTGAATTTATTTCTGATCCGAATTTGGAGTTGTTGATATTCTTTTCTTGAGGGACTCTATGGCCAATATAAAGGGGTAATTGCTTCCTGATATTGTATCATGTAATTGATTGATTTAATAAGAACTCTCTCCCCTTCTACCCCGGGGACATAGACAAATTGTCGAACCTCATTAAATCTTGTGTTCTCACGTTCTTCTTTATTTGTTTTGTTCTTATTGACGCTTATTCTCTGGCGTATCTCTACTTTGACGCTGGTGGCTCCAACAAGTGGTATCAAAGCTTTTCGGGTTCGACAGAGAGTTTTCATTCCAGTAGAACAAATTAACTTGAAAACGGTCTATAGTTTCATTCGGAGGTAAAGATTTGATCTTTCCTATTTGGATTTGTTTTCACTAGTCATTTTCCGTATTACTTAAGGAATCTACTGGGAGATGGCTGGAGATAATTCATCCACTGTGAAAACTGTGAACTCACGTCTGTTGAAGATCGATGTGGTAAAGTTTGATGGCAATAACAACTTTAAGATATGGAGGTGTGAGGTGATGGATGCATTGACGACATCAAACCTCGAGGACACTCTACGTTTAGAAGAAAATTTGGAGGAAACTTCTGAAAAATACTTAAACAAGATGAATAGAACGGTGTGTGATCTTATTAGGTCTTGTTTGACATAAGACATCAAGTATCATGTGTTGTATGAGAGTTCCGCAAGGAACCTGTAGGATATCCTCAAAAAGAAGTATCTGATGAAGAGCATTGAATTGCGATTGTAACTAAAGAGGAGGCTTTACCACTTCCAATTGAATCACAGACTCTCTATCATGAATAACTACACCAAGTTTCTTACAGACATAATTAATGTGAATGTGGCGATCGAAGGATAAGACATTGATTCTATTGAATTCTCTTCCTAATGAAAAGTATAAAACCTTTATCCTAACCTTGATCAACGGTAAACAAACACTTAACTATAGTGATGTATCAACTGCTCTTATAAATTATAAAGTGAGGAGGAAGGACAAACAGTCTTCTTCTAATGAAACATTAGCAGAGGCGTTGATGGTAAAAGGCAGGGGTTCCAATCGGAAGATCAAAGGCGAGTGTGGGAGATCAAAGTCCATGCTAGATTTTAGATATCTGAAAAAGAACCAGTGCGCTTCTGTAAAGAATTAGGATACTGGAAGATTGATTCTTCAAGGATTAAAGATAAGAATAAGAAGTTAAACACCGAGGCAAATCTCACAAGGGTGATCAATATCCAATCGGGTAGTACTTTACAGGCAGGTAGATCAAACTCTGACTCAATAGTATTCTCTTTCTCTATCACTACTCCTACTATTGGTTACTCGGGCGATTCTAAACGGATGCTAGATACATGAGCTACCTATCATATGAACATGAATTAGTTTTCTAGTTTTGAGAAATTAGATGGATGCTATGTTGTTATGGGTGATGATCGTCCATGCAACATAGAAGGGATAGGTATGGTACATATCAAGACGTTTGATGGGATAGTGCGAGAATTGAAGGAAGTGAGGTATGTGCCTTAACTAAAAAGGAATCTTATCACTGTTGGTGCCTTGGAAGCATTGACTCTTGAAGTATCTATTGGAGATGGTATTCTCAAGATGACTAGAGGCTCTATAGTTGTTTTGAAGATCGTCTGACGCAATAGCCTTTACTACTTGAAGGGTAGTATGGTTACAGGTCAAGTAGCGACTTCTACAGTTTCAGATGATGATTGCACCCGACAGTGGCGTATGAGGCTCAGACATACAGGGAAAAGACTTGCAAGCTCTTGCAAAGTAAGGTCTACTGAAAGGTGCCAGAACCTGCAAATTAGATTTTTGTGAACATTGTGTCATCAGAAAGAAGATCAAGGTGAAATTATGCATTGAACTCATTGCACCGAGAAAATTCTAGATTATGTTCACACTGATATTTGGGGACCTACCAAGGTAACATCTATTGGAGATAACCAATACTTTTGTGTCTTTTATAGATGACTACTTTAGGCAATATTGGGTATATACCCTGAATCACAAAGGGTAAGTTCTGAAGTTGTTTGTGGAGTGGAAGAGGAACATGAAAAAAAAACACAGAAAGGAAGATCAAAATACTCCGTTCAGACAATGTAGGAGAGTATACAAGTGATTCTTTCCTGCAGCTATGTCGCGATGAGGGCATAACAAGGCACTTCACATTAAGGAAACACCGCAACAAAACAGGGTGGCTAAAAGGATGAACATGACCTTACTAGAGAAGGTCTGGTTTAAGTTATCCAACGCCGGTTTATCAAAATACTTTTAGGCTAAAGCATCGGCATGCTTGCTATCTCATTAAAATGTTGCCGTCGTCTGCGATAGGAAGTAAAACTCCTCTGGAAGCTTGATCAGAAAAAGTTGCTTAGGATTATGATTTGCTAAATGTATTACGTGTCCGGCCTATTATCATGTTAAGGAAGACAAATTAGACCCAAGAGCAAAGAAAGGTATATTCATAAGATTCAAGAAATGTGTAAAAGGGTACAAAATCTAGGATTTGAAGGACTAAAAATTTATCCTAAGCAGAGATGTCGCATTTGATGAGGCCAGGCTGGTTGGCCCGATCCAAATTGACGGAGATGGTTGCCTGTTTGGCACTTCCTATGATGCACTCTCTGATCGCATTAGTCGACAAGTCTACCATTACGATGGGTTCTCTCCGGCCCCGACTTGGCCTGACCACAAGAATTCAGGAATAGTTGAAGCATTATATCATGAGTTGGCAGTAAGTTGTGTTATTCTTTATTGAGATTTTATGTTTATGCTTATGTTTATGCTTAATTGAGATTTTAATCCAACTAACCATTGTATTATATGCAAGGTGTTTTTTCACTATCGACATGGAATGACACGGGGGATATTCCAAGAAAGTTCCTCAAGTGGTTCAACGATAATGTCAGAAAGAAGTAGAATAACAACAAAAATCGTTCCCTGCGTCATACCTTTGATCGCTGCCTGGGTCCATAGATGATGCTACTACGTTGCAGTCAACAAAGTCGACAGTGAGACTTCGATGAACATCTTATTGACATATGAAAAGAACAATCAGGGCGACAAGAGTGGATTAGTAAAATAAAAAAGTTATGAATTGTTTATATATTATTATACCTGAAATTTACCGACTTGATTATTTTTAAATTTGTAGTCGAAGAGGGAAAAATGTAAAGCCTCTCATGTTGCAAATGACTTGCCGCATAGGATGAGTTGAGACGTTCTTTCTGTGTGGAAGGGCACATTTTTAAGTATAAATTTGTATTCATTTGGTTTTATAGCATATTTGCTTTTTTAGTTAATTTATTTTTAAAATTTCCTACATTTATAATAGGGAGAGGCCCGCGGGAGAGAGCCGAACGCAAAGGAGGTCTACAACAAGAAATTTCTGAAGATGGATACGCTTGATGCTCTTGAGGGAGAGCTTCCCATGCCTCGCACCCGGGGCAACCCAATCACCGACGAAGCCATTTCTGTTGGTGTAAGTATTACAAATTTATTTATATATCCTTACACTTTATGAAAATGATAGAAATTTAATTATACTTTTAATATCTTTGTTAATTTTCAACTCTAGCTCAAAGAAATTATGATGCGACGGTAGCAGATGGCAACGACGAGAGCACTGCCAGCACATGAGCGACCTTCGAGACATTTGAATGTGTGATGAGGCTCAGGCTTTACGTAGATGTTCTCAGAGGCACCGGCCCGCTAGGAGGGATGCCTGCACCACTCAGCTTGAGCAGCAGGTTCAGGCCATAAGGCAGAAGTCTGAAACCCTGAGGCAGTGGTCGGAGGCCAACCGATAGAGGATCGCCAATTTGGAGGCTGCTCAGAGAGAGATGCAAATTGTTCATGACCAAGTTTATGGCGAGTCAACATAGTGCCATACAACCTAGCAGCGGGGGCAACAATACTGGTGACGGGGGCAACGATGAAGCTTAGGTGAGATATTGTGATATGATTATGATTTATATTACTTGTATTTTGTGATATTTGTGAAATTACTTGAGTTTGTGAGATCTATAAATATTGGTGTTATTGTTGGCCCAAAGGCCTTCCACCCTAGTTTTGATGATGATTAACTCATGTAGTTATGTTTACTAATAATCTTGTGTTTTTAGTCTCAGATCTATTAACAAGATATTAGTTGGTGATTGCTTCAAAAAGAGGTGTTTAGAAGCTTTCACATGGTGTTTCTAGGGCTCAAGCATCAAGATCACACATTGCCTAGCTCATGGATGGAGTTTTTGGACCAAGTCAACTTGAAGATGGAGATCGTCAAGAAGACTTAGGTATCATAGTTTAGAGTGTGTTTTATATCCATTTGTAAAGCTTAGTATAGTTAATATGCTCAAGTGCACAAACACACACGTTTTATGTTTGGTTTTTGGTTTTCATGAATAGTTGATCAAAACAAGTTTATTTGATATATGTATAGTTGTTAACCAAACTTATTTTGACTTTCCTATTCATGTATTGAAAAATTCAAGTTTGATAAAATACATGTTTTGTTTTTTTTTTGGTAAAAATGTTAAAATACAAAAAAGGTTTCATATGCTTAATATTTGAGTAGAAATGTTTATCACATGTTTAATATATCAATGCAATATGGTAAAAACATTTTTTGGGAATTTTTACAAGTTTTTAAAGAAATTTTAACAAGTTTTTCTTCCCAGTTTCTGACCCTGACTGTGGCTGACAGGCCAGGTCGGTTGACCGGGCAGTCGACCGCACCATGGGCCGGTCGACCGTGCGGTCGACTGACGTGCACAGACCTGTGCATGTCTGGCAGCCAGTGGGCCGGTCGACCGGCGGTCGACCGTTTCTGAGAGCAGTGCTCTTTGTTTATTTCGGTCGACCGGCGGTCGACCGGAGGATCCAACGGTCAGATTTTTGACCGTTGGCGGTCGACCGGCCGGTCGACCGGGAGACTGTTAGACTGACAGTTTCAGCCTAACGGCTAGTTTTTTGGTTTGGCCTATATAAACCCCATTTCTCTAGGTTTTGGCTAAGATTTTCTGAGCTAATTTTTCCCATTCTCTGGTTTTAAAAACAAGTTTTCAAAAGAGTTTAAAGTGTCAAAAAGATTCATTTATTTGTTTTTAAGTGTTTTGTTATTTTCAAAGAAAATAGGTTTTTGGGAAACTAGTTTATTGTTCTTCATTTCCATATCTAATTGGTATTTTTCCAAGAGTTTTTCTTTGATCAAAACACTTGTTTTCCACACTTGAGCTATCTTCTATACTAATCTATTTAGGATCTTTTTGTTTGTGAAAAAGGAGAGATTGTTTGTGGTTGAAAGAGACCACCTTTTGTAAACTCTCATTATTTGGTTGCTCCCTCTTGGTAGAGGTTGAGGTTGTGGATTTGAGGTGATTGATGTTTGCTCCCTCTTTGGTAGAGGTGGAGATTGGTGTTTACTCTCTCTTGGTGAGGTGGAGTTGGTTGTTGGTTTGTATCCCTCAAGTGTGAGGTGGATTGGTTGTTGTTTGGCTAAGGGCCTACCCCTCTTGTGTGAGGTGGTGTTTGTATTGAGAGAGGAGTTTGGTACTCCTAGTGTTGTAACAAATCCTCCTCGGTGGAGGTTCCCTCGGTGGGAGATAGTGGATTAGAAATCCTTTACGGTGGTGAAGGCGGGGATGTAGAGCTAGGGGCTCGAACCTTGAAACATATTTTTGTCTTTGCGTTTGATCCATTGTCTCTTAACTCTCTCTCTCTCTCTCATTTATTTGTGCAAAGCATCAGTCATTCATTATATCTTACTTGCTTGCATTTGTGCTTTGCATTTATTTCATATTGCTTATCATCCTTATATGCTTGGCTTGCTTTTGTGTGTGCCTCACTTGTACCTAATCAACAAGAGCTTCACATAGCACCTCAACCCATTTCAAGGGGAATCAAGAGGAGTTAGTCCAGAGCCCTTCACGGGGAATTTGGTTACACTTATTGATTGTACTAAGTGTGATTGCAAAATTGCTTTAGCTTCCGCATTTAGCGCATTTAGTTTTTAGATTAGCACTTACACCTATTCACCCCCCTCTAGGTGTTTTTCAATTGGTATCAGAGCCAACGCTCCTGATACTTAGGCTTAACATCCTAGGAGTGAGATCCATTTGTTTGCTAATCTCTTGTTTGCATTTTGCATAATATTTGTTTGCACACATATAGTTTACCATGGACTTCATGACCCCACCTATGTTTGACCCATCCAACATTCTTGTTTGGAAGACTAAGATGTCCTTATACCTAAAAACCCTAGGCTTACATGTTTTCCTTGCGGCTACCAAAAATGCTATCTTGGTAATTGCATTCGTATAGGGGCTAATGCACAAGCCCTTGAGGCTATTAGAAGCACACTTTCAAAAGAATATCTTTTACATGTTTCTAATATTGATTCTGCCTTTGCAGTGTGGAATTTGTTGACAACCACCACCACCACCTCCAAGCTTCAATTGCCAATTCAACCGGAGGAATCTAGTGGAGAATCCGAATCTCAATGCTTCATGGTCCAAGGGAATGACTCCCTTGAGGTACAATCGGAAACTCAACTAGATAAGTTTGATTCTAGTTCTTCATGTGATGATAATTTTGATGCCCATGATTTGAACGAAGAACTTTCTATTGTTTGTGAAAAATTAATTGAAAAATATAAAATTTTGAAAAAAAAGTCTAGAAATTGAAAAGAAAATAAGAGTTTGCATTCTAGACTTGACAAGGTTTTGCAAGAAAAGATTGAGGTCTATAATGAAAGGGATTCATTGAGATCTCAACTAGACCTTGCACTAAAAGAAAATGATTTTCTAAAATCTAAAAATGATTGTAAAACTCTTTTGAAGAAAAATGAAAATTTGTCTTCAAAAGCTGATTTTGTTTTAAAAGAGAATGTTGCTTTGAAAAATCAGATTATTTCTATTTCAAATGATTTGAATGTTTGTTTATAGAAAAATATTGTTTTACAAAATAAGATTGATGCACATGTTTGCCATGCTAGGATAGTATCACATACTTCACCTATTGCATGCCACACTTCTTCCTTGATTGATAATGACATATCCATGCTTAAGAAGAAGGTTGAGTGTTTGGGCTCTACTATGAGCCAATGTACTATGAACCATACACGCTTGGAATCCTTGGTTCGAAAGAAACAAGTTCCATCTTTTCATGCACACCCTCCTCGGCATACACATGCTCCTCACGGACACCATCACACTATGTATGCTCATGTGTACACTTGTACACATTGTGGACGTATGGGCCACCTTACTAAATTTTGCTATGATAGATTACATAATGATAATTTAGCAAAGAAATTTGTTTGGGTTAGGAAGGTACTAACCCCCATGGACCCAAGAAGATATGGGTACCAAAGACCACCCCTCCTTTATTTGATGTAGGTGTGGGCTCTCACATGACGTGAGAGTATAGGTACCTTGGAGTGGATGAGTTCCGTGCTTAAAGAGAATCTTTTGGATGCATCACTTTCAAGGATATTTGGTGGGAGGACCACCTTATTTTGGAGACTAGAGAGGTGCCTCATCGGTTTTGGAATAAATCTCTAACTCCTTATTATTATTTACATGCTTTCTACTTATATCATATTCATAGCATGTTCATGTTTTGTGTTTTAATGTGCTTCATGTGGTAATAACATGCTTAGATGTAGTTTTTATCAAAACTTGTATTGTACATGTACAAATAGTGAGCTACATTTGTTTTTATCTATGGTTGCACTTCATGCTCATTTGTACCCACTATATGCATATGTATAGACTAGTTTTGATGATTCTCATTTATACATGCCTTGCCAATTTTTATGCTTTACTTCATGTATATGTATTTTTAATTCAAATCTAATAAATATACATGTATACCCGTGAGTCTCTTGCCTTCATGCAAATATTATTAATAGACTCTTTTATTTTTGGGGATATGTATGTGTATTGTTAGATTTGGATAAATCATACATATACCTAGAAGTGTGCTTTGTTTTTTATGAAAAATGATTTTGAGTTGCTTTGTTAAAAATGTGACTTATGATTTTTTTTGGAGCTTAAATGACTATTTTCATAAAAATGCTATTTACATGATCCTTTAACACTCACATCTTCATTCATTAATTTATGACTTAGTTTCATGATCATTTTGAGTTTTATAGACCATGAGTGATTAAATCTTTATGTACTTAGTTATGTTTTATGAAAAATATATGATTTGATGTATTTGAAGAACCTTTAACTAGTTGTTCAAAAACAATTTATACTAGTTATTTATTCTTCAATAAGTTTATGAGATATACACATGATCCTATGGATAAATCTTTTGTATCAATATCTCGTTTTGATGCTTCTGATTTGAATATTTGTTTAAATGATAGTTTTCACTAAAACTAGGAATATACTTGTACATATAGTGGGCCACAAATAATCTATATATGTTTGAACTTGAATGCTTATTTGAACCCATTAGATGTGCTAGTATAGTCTAGTTTTGATGATTCATGCATTTTAAACTTGTATTCCCATTCTTAGATTTGTTTTATGTTTATGTGTTTTCTTTTCATGTATATGCTTATTTTTCCAAACTTTAAGATATACATGTATACCCTTGAGTCATTTGCCTTCCATGCAAATCTATATATATGGACTCAATTGTGTTTAGGGATATGTATGTATACTTCTTGTGTTGACAATTCATACATATACCTTGAAGATTAAATGTTTAGTTTTTCATGTTTCAAGGAATTGAGCTTAATTGAATATTTTCATGATCATGTCCTTCACATAGTAGTTGTACACTCACATTTCTTAGTTACTCATGTTCTATTTTCATGAGTCATTATACGCTTTATTGATTATGAGTGTTAGTTATTTTGTGAATTTCATGTTTTTATGAAAATAATTTGTTTTTATTCCTTACTTGAAGGATTTTGTACTAGTTAACAAAATTTTCCATTTTAACTAGTTCGTATTCTTCATTTTAATATGAGTTATACCATGCTATTATTGTTGCTTCAATTGGTATCATTGAACTCTTTCAATTGGTATCAATTTTGATCTTTTGTATACTCATATGTGTTTATGTATGTATGCCTTCATTTTAATGGTATCAATTTCAATTAGTATCAAATTTTTCATACATATATGTTTTATTTGTGCCACTATATTCCTATATCTTAGAGCACAAAACTTTGTTTATGCTAAAGCTTAAATTTCAACTTTATTTCAATTGATTTAGTTTTTCAAATTGATATCTTTAAACAAGCTTATGCATGTGTTTAGTTTGTGTTTCATAAAGGGGGAGAAAATTCAATTTTCTTATTTCAATTGGTATTTGTTTTCCCACTCCCTTGCTTTATGATAGAAAATAATAATTTTAAATTGATATCATATGATTAAAAGAAAATTACTCTCTTTTGATATCAAGATGTTTATGTTTTAAATTGGTATATAAAAAATTTGTTTTAAAGAAAAATTCAAAAGTTTTTGCTTTATATTGCCTATATGCAAGGAGAGCTTAACATCTCTTCTACATATAGATTCATGTTGTGTGTATCTAGTATTGAGAAGCTTGACATCTTTTCTTTATGTGATACACGTGTGTAGGGGGAGCTTCACATCTCCTCTTATGCATTGCATATTTTACGTTATGTGAATTAGGACTTGTCATCCCTCCTTTATGTAATGTATATATGTAGGGAAGCTTCACATCTTCCTCTTCATGAATGTATATAGCATATTGTAAAATCACCTAGAGGGGGGGTGAATAGGTGATGGCTAATCTAATGGTCACTTAATGACAAATATTGCGGAATTAAAAACTATTATGACCTAATTGAAACTATTACACTAAACACTATGTATAACACAAGAGTGTAGCCGAATTCCCCGTGAAGGGCTCTGGACTAACTCCTCTAGATTCCCCTTGAATGGGTTGAGGTGCCGCGTTGGCTCTCTTAGTTGAATACAAGTGTTAGCAACAATCCCAAGCAAGTATATCAATATGAGCACAATATATCAAGCATGTAAATGATAAAGACAATAATTGAATGCAAGATATAAAAGAGACAAAGAGAGAGAGAGAGATAGAGTGAGCAATCGCAAACACAAAGGGTTTGTTTTGAGGTTCGAGCACACTTGCTCTACATCCCCGCCTTCGACACACGAAGGATTTCCACTATGCTCGATCTCAATGGATCTCTCCTTGGTGCCGCAACACCTACAAGCCCTCGGACTCCCTAGTCCCGTACACACGCAAGCCCACTAGCTTGCCGAGGCCGCACCTCACACCACGAGTTCACAACCGAACTCAAAACCACCGCGAGCACACTTGCCCGCCTCCTCAAAATACAAGAATGAAATCTCTTGGTGATCTAAGCACTTTGATCACCAATAAAAGCTCTCACTATAACACCCCTATAAGATGAATAATCAATGGATAGCTCAAGTGTTTGTGTGAGAAAACAAGGAAGGAAATGGTGAAGGAAAACTCAAAGAATCACTTTAAACACTCTTGATAAATTCTTCCCTTTTGATTGGAAGTATTTGCCCTCAAATATGTGGAGAAAAAATTCTTCTAAAAGAATGGGAAAAACTGGCTCTACAAGTCTCCAAAATCTTCTTTCAAAAACAATGACAAGACCCTCAATATATAGGCTGCCAGAAACTAGCCGTTGGGGTCTGTCAGACCTGTCGGTCGACCGCCAACGGTCAAAAATCCGACCGTCGACCGCCCGGTCGACCCAAAAGAACAGAGAGCACTGCTCTCAGTTCCGGTCGACTGTGTCGGTCGCCCGGCCATCTGCCAGGTCAACGCGTGCACGTCCGTGCACGTCGGTCGACCCATCCGGTCGGCCGACTTCAGACTCGGTCGACCGGACAGGTCGACCGCCGAAGCCTGACACAGAAAAAACTGGGATTTGAAAGTTGGTCTTTTTGGTTCAAATAAAATCCCATAAATACTTAGAAAATCTACAAAATAGTTTTACCAATATACTTTGATAAACAAACATGCTTGCACAAAATCAAGGCATGTTATAAAATATTGGACTATTTTTGTAAGTAGGAAAATATTGGCTCAATTGAAAAACTTGTATTTTCCAAAATCTTGTTTTTCCAAAACTCCTTTAAATACAAAAACTAGATATTTTGAATTCATTAAAGCATAGTGTGTATGGATATGATCCACTACACAAATAAGATGAAATATCTATATTTTTGACATTAAGCTCTAAATATAGTTTTGGTTTAAAACATGTCTATATAGGAAAACACCAAAAATCAAACATGTATTTTTCAAAATGAAAGTCTTTTCTAAACTAAAAAATTCTTTTATGAAAAGACAACTAAATCAAGAGTGTGTGTGTGATATATACTTGAGCAATCCACCAACTATTCTATCCTTTACATTTTAACTAAAACAAAATAAAATCTTATACCTAGACACAAGTCTTCATCTTCTTGAAGTCTTCACTTGAAGGCTTCTCATGTCCATGACTTGGTCCAAACACCGTGCTAGCTTCAAAACTTGACTTTAAATCCTTTGTTGAAGCTTCGCACCTACTAAGATCTTGATAATGAATCTGTCACTAATTAAACACAAGATCATTAGTACTATAACTATATGAGTTGATCATCATCAAAATTAGAGTGATGGGCCTTTGGGCCAACAATCTCCCCCTTTTTGATGATGACAAAACTCATGGAGATTTATATGCATGAATTAAAGTAAAGCTTCAAAGAAGCTCCCCCCTTAACTCATGCATAACAATAAAATAAATAAATATGCAATGTATGCTCATAAATATGTATGCAAATGAATGGAGATAAAACAAATCAAATCGTTTTCTCCTATGTGCAAACCAAAACATAATAAATTCTACTCAACATGCATGAACATAAAATCTTCTCCCCTTAAACCAGGAAAACATGCATATAAAATCTCAAATTCTTCTCCCCCTTTTTGTCAATCATCAACAAAGGGGTGAACAAAATCAATCAATAAAGGTTATATGCGATATACATTCATGAAGAGGAAGACGCTAAGTTAGCTTCCCTACACATATGCATTACATGAAGAAGGGATGATAAGCCCCAATTCACATAACACATATTGTGTAATGCATAAGAGGAGATGTTAAGCTCCCCCTACACACTGTATCACATAAAGAAGAGATGTCAAGCTCCTCAATATAAGATACACTCAACATGAATCTATATGTAGAAGAGATGTTAAGCTCTCCTTGCATATAGGCAATATAAATCAAAATTTTGAATTTTTTTTTAAAACAATTTTTGAATTTTTCTCAATAACACAAATTTGAATTTGATAACAATTAGAAAATGATCAATTGTAAAATAGTGATCAATAGTAAAGTAATGATCAACCATATTGATACCAATTTAAAAACAATTGCATAAGCTTGAATAATAAGATTTGAATTAAGCTTAGCATTAACAAACTTTGTGCTTTAAATATATAAGTCCATTTTAACTCAAGCACAAAAACTGTCATATGTATGTATGAAAAATGAGTATACCAATTGAAAATGATACATACATATACATAAATATGAGTATATACAAAAAAGAGTCATATTGATACAATTGAAAACATCCAATGATACCAATAGAAAAATAAGCTTAAGTGTATACATCATATAATCTACCACATGAAGAACTTGAACTAGTTAAATGAAAGTGTTTGAAAACTAGCACTGAATCCTTCAGTAAGGAATAAAGCAAAATTATTTTTCATAAAATAGGAAATCCACATGATAATCAACACTCTAATCCAATTAAGCATAAATATGACTCATGAAAATAACACATGAGCAAGCAATAAATGTGAGTGTACAAATAAAATGTGAAGATCATAATCATGAAAATTTTTCATTAAGCACAGTTATTCCTTGAACAGAAAATCATAAAAAAAATTATGAAAACACGATTTTCATTAAAAAATATTTCAAGGTATATGTATGTTTTGACAACACAATAAGTATACATACATATCCCTAAACACAATTGAATCCATATATAGATTTGCATGAAAGGCAAATGACTCAAGAGGTATCCATGTATATCTTAAAGTTTGGCAAAATAAACATATACATGAAATGAAAGCACATGATCATAACACAAATCAAAAAAAAAAAGGAATTCAAGTTTAAAAATGTATGGATCATCAAAACTAGGCTATACTAGAACACCTAATGGGCACAATTAAGCAGTCAAACCCAACCATATATAGATTTATTTGTGGTCCACTATATGTACAAGTATGAATCCTAGTGTTGACAAAAACTAACATTTAAACTAATATTCAAATCATGAAGCATCAAATTTGAGAACACAAAAGAATTTGTCCATATGATTTAAAAAATAGGTTCATGTGTATATCTTATAAACTATTTGAAGAATAAATAACTAGTATAAAATAGTTTTTTTTGAACAACTAGTTAAAGATCCTTCAAATACATCAAATCATAGAACATTTATTTTTCATGATACATACCAAATACACAAGATTTTACACTCATAATCTATAAAGCTCAAAAGATGTCCATGAAACTATGTCATGACAAGAATAAATAAAGTGTGAGTGAGCAAAAATCATGTAATTAGCATTTTCATAAAATAGTCATTGAAGCTCAAAAAGTTCATAAGTCACATTTTTAACAAAACAAAAAATATGAAAAATCATTTTTGAATAAAACACTAATCTTCATGGTATATGTATGATTTATCTAAATCTAACAATACACATACATATCCCAAATATAAAAGAGTCTATCAATTGTATTTGCATGAAGGCAAGAGACTCACGGGTATACATGTATATTTATTAGATTTGAATTAAAAATACATATACATGAAGTAAAACATAAAAATTGGCAAAACATGTATAAATGAAAGAATCATCAAAACTAGTCTATACATATGCATATAGTGGGTACAAATGAGCATGAAGTGCAATCATATATAAAACAAATGTAGCTCACTATTTGTACACGTATAATACAAGTTTTGATATAAACTACATCTAAGCATGTTTTTACCACATGAAGCACATTAAATCATAAAGTATGAACATGCTATGAATATTATGAATAAACAAGCATGAACATAAATAAAATAGGAGTTTAGAGATTGTTACCAACTCCAAAGCTCCAATATGGTGGTCTTTTCCACCAAAATCTCCTTGATAGCGATGCATCAATAAGTGTGTCCATCATATCTATTTGCATCCACCATCAAGGCACCAAATCTCTCACGTCTTGAGAGATCCCTCACCTACATCAAAAACATGGGGTGGGGGTTTTGGTACCCATATTTTCTTGGGTCCTTTGGGTTAGTCTTGTAAGGAACCCAAAAATTTTTATTCTTAGCAAAATTAAAATGATCTAACCTATCATAACAAAATTTTGCTAGATGGCCTTTGCGGCCACAATGTGTACAAGTGTATACCTTAGTATGCTTATGTGAATGTTTGTGATCGTGTTGTGCAACATAAGCATATGCATGATGATGTTGTGCATGAATGTGTGGAGTTTGTTTCTTTGAAAACATTGACTCCAACCTAGAATGATTAAAAGCACATGAGCTCAAAGTTGAGCTCAAATTATTCATTTTATTTTTCAAAACATTTATCTCATTTGTGGTGGCATGTAAAGCATGATGAGATATGAAATCATTTTTCTTTTTCCTTTTAGAAACAAATTCTTTTTCTTTTTCACAAAATTTTCTTTTAAAGATTTATTTTCTTGAAAAACAACTTCTTTTTGTTTTCCACCAAATCAATTTTATTTTCCAAAATAGTGTTTCCTTCACAAAGATCATCCAATTTAGAAAACAAGGAAACATTCTCATTTTTCAAATCTTTATTTTCCTTTTCTAAGCATGCAATGTTATTTCTAAATGACTCATGTTCTTTAAGCATGCACTCAAATTTCTTTTTCATCTTTTTATTATCTTTCTTAAGCATGTCATATTTTTCAAGTAATAGTTGACAGAAAGTGGTAAGCTCATCATATGATATGTCTACATCCTCATCTACCTCGGATTCGGTAGTTACCTCAAGGGGTTATCCCCTTGGACCATATAGCATACGTTGAAGGTGTCGCTTCCAACGTCCAAATCGCTCCCGGCATAATATAGATCCTTTTCGCCAAGGGAGGTGATGATGTTCCAAGCTACAAAAGTCAAATCAACATTAGCAACCCTAGATAAATAGTCATTATTTAGGGTAGATCTTAAAGCATTTAGGGCTTTTGCATTAGCCTCACAATTCTTACCATTTAAACAATAATCATTATTAATTGTGGCAAGATAAACATTATAACCTAAGGCCTTGAGGTACAAGGACATCTTAACCTTCCAAATGTGGATGTTAAGAATGTCAAAAGTGGGTGGTGACATGAAATCCATTGTGTGTGTACAAATATATTGTGATTAGCCTAAAAATGAGGATTTTTAACTCTAGGTTGTTAGACCCAAATCAAGAGCACTAGCTCTGATATCAATTGTAAAATCACCTAGAGGGGGGGTGAATAGGTGATGGCTAATCTAATGGTCACTTAATGACAAATATTGCGGAATTAAAAACTATTATGACCTAATTGAAACTATTACACTAAACACTATGTATAACACAAGAGTGTAGCCGAATTTCCCGTGAGGGGCTCTGGACTAACTCCTCTAGATTCCCCTTGAATGGGTTGAGGTGCCGCGTTGGCTCTCTTGGTTGAATACAAGTGTTAGCAAAATCCCAAGCAAGTATATCAATATGAGCACAATATATCAAGCATGTAAATGATAAAGACAATAATTGAATGCAAGATATAAAAGAGACAAAGAGAGAGAGAGAGAGAGAGAGATAGAGTGAGCAATCGCAAACACAAAGGGTTTGTTTCGAGGTTCGAGCACACTTGCTCTACATCCTCGCCTTCGACACACGAAGGATTTCCACTATGCTCGATCCCAATGGATCTCTCCTTGGTGCCGCAACACCTACAATCCCTCGGACTCCCTAGTTCCGTACACACGCAAGCCCACTAGCTTGCCGAGGCCGCACCTCACACCACGAGTTCACAACCGAACTCAAAACCACCGCGAGCACACTTGCCCGCCTCCTCAAAATACAAGAATGAAATCTCTTGGTGATCTAAGCACTTTGATCACCAATAAAAGCTCTCACTACAACACTCCTATAAGATGAATAATCAATGGATAGCTCAAGTGTTTGTGTAAGAAAACAAGGAAGGAAATGGTGAAGGAAAACTCAAAGAATCACTTTAAACACTCTTGATAAATTCTTCCCTTTTGATTGGAAGTATTTGCCCTCAAATATGTGGAGAAAAAATTCTTCTAAAAGAATGGGAAAAACTGGCTCTACAAGTCTCCAAAATCTTCTTCCAAAAACAATGACAAGACCCTCAATATATAGGCTGCCAGAAACTAGCCGTTGGGGTCTGTCAGATCTGTCGGTCGACTGCCCGGTCGACCGCCAACGGTCAAAAATCCGACCGTTGCAGCCTCCGGTCGACCGCCCGGTCGACCCAAAAGAACAGAGAGCATTGCTCTCAGTTCCGGTCGACTGTGTCGGTCGCCCGGCCATCTGCCAGGTCAAGGCGTGCACGTCCGTGCACGTCGGTCGACCCATCCGGTCGGCCGACTTCAGACTCGGTTGACTGGACAGGTCGACCGCCGAAGCCTGACACAGAAAAAACTGGGATTTGAAAGTTGGTCTTTTTGGTTCAAATAAAATCCCATAAATACTTAGAAAATCTACAAAAATAGTATTACCAATATACTTTGATAAACAAACATGCTTGCATAAAATCAAGGCATGTTATAAAAGATTGGACTATTTTTGTAAGTAGGAAATTATTGGCTCAATTGAAAAACTTATATTTTCCAAAATCTTGTTTTTCCAAAACTCCTTTAAATACAAAAACTAGATATTTTGAATTCATTAAAGCATAGTGTGTATGGATATGATCCACTACACAAATAAGATGAAATATCTATGTTTTTGACATTAAGCTCTAAATATGGTTTTGGTTTAAAACATGTCTATATAGGAAAACACCAAAACCAAACATGTATTTTTCCAAAATGAAAGTCTTTTCTAAACTAAAAAATTCTTTTATGAAAGGACAACTAAATCAAGAGTGTGTGTGTGATATATACTTGAGCAATCCACTAACTATTCTATCCTTTACATTTTAACTAAAATAAAATAAAATCTTATACCTAGACACAAGTCTTCATCTTCTTGAAGTCTTCACTTGAAGGCTTCTCATGTCCATGACTCGGTCCTAACACCGTGCTAGCTTCAAAACTTGACTTTAAATCCTTTGTTGAAGCTTCGCACCTACTAAGATCTTGATAATGAATCTGTCACTAATTAAACACAAGATCATTAGTACTATAACTACATGAGTTGATCATCATCAAAACTAGAGTGATGGGCCTTTGGGCCAACAATATCATTTATTGATTGTTTTTATGTTCACCTTCAATTGATATCAAGATGCTACTTTGTCATATCTTTTTCATTGGTATCTTAATTGACTTGAACCCCTTTATTAATATTTTGTTTTTAGACAAAAAGAGGGAGAAAATTTTATTGTTTTGATTTTGCTTTAACCCCTTTATTGATGATTGACAAAAAGGGGGAGAAAGATTTTGAGTTTTATTTGAGTTTTATATATGCATATTTATATTTTGCATATATTAAGTTTAATTGTTTATTGGTGTTTAATTTTAATTGGTATCTAGAGCATGTTTTAAATATTTCATTGGATATCTAGTGCCTTTTATTGTTTATGCATTATCATTTATGCACATTTATTGTTTAATTGTTTATGCATGAGTTAAGGGGGAGCTTCTTTGAAGCTTAACTTTAATCCATGCATATATAACTCCATGAGTTTTATCATCATCAAAAAGGAGGAGATTGTTGGCCCAAAGGCCTTCCACCCTAGTTTTGATGATGATTAACTCATGTAGTTATGTTTACTAATAATCTTGTGTTTTTAGTCTCAAATCTATTAACAAGATATTAGTTTGTGATTGCTTCAAAAAGAGGTGTTTAGAAGCTTTCACATGGTGTTTCTAGGGCTCAAGCATCAAGATCACACATTGCCTAGCTCATGGATGGAGTTTTTGGACCAAGTCAACTTGAAGATGGAGATCGTCAAGAAGACTTAGGTATCATAGTTTAGAGTGTGTTTTAGATCCATTTGTAAAGCTTAGTATAGTTGATATGCTCAAGTGCACAAACACACACGTTTTATGTTTGGTTTTTAGTTTTCATGAATAGTTGATCAAAACAAGTTTATTTGATATATGTATAGTTGTTAAACAAACTTATTTTGACTTTCCTATTCATGTATTGAAAAACCCAAGTTTGATAAAATACATGTTTTGTTTTTGTTTTTTTTGGTAAAAATGTTTAAAATACAAAAATGGTTTCATATGCTTGATATTTGAATAGAGATGTTTATCACATGTTTAATATATCAATGCAATATGGTAAAAACATTTTTTGGGAATTTTTACAAGTTTTTAAAAGAAATTTTTAACAAGTTTTTCTTCCCAGTTTCTGACCCTGACTGTGGCTGACAGGCCAGGTCGGTCGACCGAGCGGTCGACCGGGCGGTCGATCGTACCATGGGCCGGTCGACCGTGCGGTCGACCGACGTGCATAGACCTGTGCACGTCTGGCAGCCAGTGGGCCGGTCGACCGGGCGGTCGACCGTTTTGAGAGCAGTGCTCTCTATTTATTTCGGTCGACCGGGCGGTCGACCGGAGGCTCCAACGGTCGGATTTTTGACTGTTGGCGGTCGACCGGCCTGTCGACCGGGAGACTGTCAGACTGACAGTTTCAGCCTAACGGCTAGTTTTTGGTTTGGCCTATATAAACCCCATTTCTCTAGGGTTGTGGCTAAGATTTTCTGAGCTAATTTTTCCCATTCTCTGGTTTTAAAAACAAGTTTTCAAAAGAGTTTAAAGTGCCAAAAAGATTCATTTATTTGTTTTTAAGTGTTTTGTTATTTTCAAAGAAAATAGGTTTTTAGGAAACTAGTTTATTGTTCTTCATTTTCATATCTAATTGGTATTTTCCCAAGAGTTTTTCTTTGATCAAAACACTTGTTTTCTACACTTGAGCTATCTTCTATCCTAATCTATTTAGGATCTTTTTGTTTGTGGAAAAGGAGAGATTGTTTGTGGTTGAAAGAGACCACCTTTTGTAAACTCTCATTATTTGGTTGCTCCCTCTTTGGTAGAGGTTGAGGTTGTGAATTTGAGGTGATTGGTGTTTTCTCCCTCTTTGGTAGAGGTGGAGATTGGTGTTTACTGCCTCTTGGTGAGGTGGAGTTGGTTGTTGGTTTTGTTGGCCCAAGGTTACAATCACCCTTGTTTAAGTGTATTTTGATGATTACAAAACATATTAGTTATTTGTACTAATAACATTTGTTGTTTAAGTGTGTTTCAGGTTTATTATCATACTAGAAGTACTCTCACTCAAATACAGGTTTTTGGACTCAAGACAATTCAATTTGGGCTCAAGTTGCAATATTGAAGATCAAGTGAAGATAGCCCACCTTGAAGAATAGCCTTGAAGTTTTTTAGAAAGTTTGTAAGTTTAGATTGTTAAAGTTTGAATATAGGAAATTTGGCTCTAGGATTTGCACACACACTTGTTTCATGTATTTCCTATGTTTTGAAAATGGTTTTTGAAAATGATTATTTCTAAGTTTTATGCCTTAGTTTATATATACATGTACCAAAGCTTTATATCTTGAAAAACTTGTTTAAAACATGTGTATAAACTATTTTCTGCATAATACTTAGCTATATGTATTTTTAAATATTTATCAAAATTTTTCTAACTCAAAACAGCCCAGTTTTTCAGTGTCAGGCAACATCGGTCGACCGGCCCGGTCGACCGGTGCTGTGTCTGGACATGCACTGTTTGTGCATATCCGTCGGTCGACCGGACCGGTCGACCGACAGAGAGCATTCTGCTCTCGGGAATTTTCGGTCGACCGGACCGGTCGACCGGAAGAAGGAAACTGTGTTTCCTCCTTTTGGGTCGGTCGACCGGACCGGTCGACCGGGAGCCAACGGCTACTTCCAGCTGACCTGGCGGTCGACCGGACCGGTCGACCGCCAAGCCTGCAAATTAGCAACGGCTCTTTCCTCTTTGGGATTTTCTGAAAATCTGTTTTCTTTTTCTGTTTTAACAGACTTTTGGAGAGTTGTTGAGATGCTTTTGCAGGTTGAATTAGGTGTAAAGAAAATGTTTTTAACTTATTTTCAACCCTATAAATAGAGGAGAAGTCTCTCCTTCATATTACTTAGAAAAATTTCTCAAGTTTAGTTGTTTTCAAAAGAGAAAAGAAAAATAGTTTGAAGCTTTCAATTCCAACTCTTTCAAGATTGTTTTTCAGTTGTGTTTGATTCTCTATATCACTCTACAACTGAAGTTTTCTCACCACACTTCATAGAGCCAAAAATCCTATACTCATTCTATAGTGAAGTTGTAATTGAAGTGAGAGTGTTTGTAAAAGATTGAGAAAAAGTGTAGTGATCAAGTTGTGATCACTTTGTTCTTGTAATTCCTTCTTGTGGAGCAACCTCTTCGGTAGAGGTCCTTTGTATTCGGTGGAGCTCGGTGCTCGGTCTTCGGTAGACCAATTGTAAAGGCATCCTCGGTGGATAGTGGAAACCCTTCACGGAGGTGAAGGCGGGGACTAGAGCAAGTGTGCTCGAACCTCGAAACAAATCATCTTGTTTGCGATTGCCTTTGCGTTATTCTTGCTTTCAATTTCTCTTGCTTTATATTGTCTTGAATTACTTGCTTGAGAACTAACCCTCTACTTGTGCAATCTTGTCTTGTTTACTTTACTTGATATACTTGTTGTGTTACATTGTGAGCATTTCATTTTCATCATCATACTTGGCATTGATCGATCACACCTCAATACAACACGGTTGCATTGCGCACCTCTAACCCATATCTAGGAGAATTGGGAGGAAGGAGTTCAGAACCTCGCAAGGGGTATTCGGCTCTTAGTCGTGTTTTGAGAGATCGTTGCATCACTCATTTAATTAAAGTTTAAAAAGATCATTAGATTAGCATTCACACCTATTCACCCCCCCTCTAGGTGTTTTTCAGGTTTGTATCCCTCAAGTGTGAGGTGGATTGGTTGTTGTTTGGCTAAGGGCCTACCCCTCTTGTGTGAGGTGATGTTTGTATTGAGAGAGGAGTTTGGTACTCCTAGTGTTGTAACAAATCCTCCTCGGTGGAGGTTCTCTCGGTGGGAGATAGTGGATTAGAAATCCTTCACGGTGGTGAAGGCGGGGATGTAGAGCTAGGGGCTCGAACCTCGAAACATATCTTTGCCTTTGCGTTTGATCCATTGTCTCTTAACTCTCTCTCTCTCTCTCATTTATTTGTGCAAAGCATCAGTCATTCATTCATATCTTACTTGCTTGCATTTGTGCTTTGCATTTATTTCATATTGCTTATCATCCTTATATGCTTGGCTTGCTTGTGTGTGCGCCTCACTTGTACCTAATCAACAAGAGCTTCACATAGCACCTCAACCCATTTCAAGGGGAATCAAGAGGAGTTAGTCCAGAGCCCTTCACGGGGAATTCGGCTACACTTGTTGATTGTACTAAGTGTGATTGCAAAATTGCTTTAGCTTCCGCATTTAGTTTTTAGATTAGCACTTGTAACACCCCGCTCCCGGAATATGTACTTAGTTGCGTATTCAGATTTTTTGATCGTATTTTTCGATTCACTTTCTGTATTTATTTTGTATTATGAATTATTTATATGATCGTTTTGTCTTGGATCCGGATTCGTGGACTCAGAGTCTGCCCTTCTCTGAACCGGGGACCCGATCCTTGTGTATTACTCAATTTGGTCTTTTCGGTTATAAGATTTGACCAATTTCAGTTTCAAATATCATTTTCTAATATTTTAGATTTTTTATGATTTTCTGAAATTTTCCTGAATTAAATGAAAAATCTTCAAAACCGGCGTCGATCAACACCGCTGACCGACTTCTGGATTTTTAATTTACAAATGGAGTCAAATTTGGAGAAACCGCTTTCACATATTTTCTTAGAATAATATTTACTATCTTAATTCATTTTTTGGCATTTTCAGAATTTATCAGATTTCTGCCAGATTTGGTGTCGACCGATATTGGCGGCCGATTCCAGGATTTTTTAATTTAAAAACTATAAAGAATTTATTAAAACGAATTTCACCATGATTCTTAAAATAATATTCTTGATTTTTGAGAATTTTTGCGGGTCGTTCCGAGATATTTGATTTCGGGACGATTTCGGTATTTTTCCGAAAGTTTTCCGCATCCGCAACCGAATCCCGGGAATCCGCTACTCTAATTATTTTCACTTTTTCTTCAAAGAAAATATCTTCCCTTTTTCATTTTCTTTTCCTTTTTCCTTTTTCTTTCCTTCCTTTTCTTTCCACCAAATTCTCCAAACTTCTCCATTCTTCCATTTCTTTCTACATTCTTCCTCCAAAAATATCTCTTCCACCAAAAATATCTTCTCCAAAATATCCAACTCCTCTCCCATCACCATGGCCGGCCAAGAGAGCCACCTCACCCCCCATTTTACAAATAACCCCCTCTCTTTTATATTTTTACATCACCTTCACAATTCCAAATCCTATATAAACCTTTCCTTCTTCATTTCACTTCATTTTTCTCTTCACCAACACCTTAACCACCACCAACTCCTCCTTTATCTCCACCACAACAACAACCACTACAACTTCTCCAACTCCTTACCTTCATCTTCTTCCTCCTCCATCTCCATGTAAACCACCACAAACTTCAAACAACTCCACCAAAACCTCCACCTTCTCCTTTACCTTTTCCAAAACATACCACCACTAAAATCCTTCACCAAAACCATCACCCCACCACCAACTTCAAGGGCCGGCCACCTCCTTTGGATTGGGGCCGAGCTCTTCTTCGTCGGCAACGTCTCCAATGATTATTCTGGTAATCGTTCGCGATTATTCCGGTAATCATTTCGGGTAACGCCTCCGATAATTATTCCGGTAATCGTTTACGATTATTCCGGTAATCATTTCGGGCAACATCTCCGATGGTTATTCCGGTAATCGTTTACGATTATTCCGGTAATCATTTCGGGCAACGTCTCCGATGATTATTCCGGTAATCGTTCACGATTATTCTGGTAATCTTTCCGGTGATAATTACAACGACAAACACTAACATACCACCACCATCTTTTTCTTAAACTTTCATCATCACCTTCTTCATCTTCATCAAGTAATACCACCACCCCAAAATCACCTTTCCCTTCCTCTCTTCCTCTCTGTTGATTGCTGACGCGGATCTCCACCCCGCGTCTAGGCAATTCCTTACCGCAATCCGCGCGTTCCTGTATTGATACGACGCGGAGCCCATGCCCGCGTCGGTGTTCTTCTTGTGTTAACGCGACACAGAACCCACGTCCGCGTCCGCATTCTCCTCGCGTCCTGACTTGAACGCAAACCTCGCGTTTGTGGCATCTATGCGACGCGAACCCCGCGTCTGCTACTCCCGCGTCTGCTACTTTCGCGTCTGCTACTCCCGCGTCTGCAACCCTCACGTCTCACTCTCAAAACCTGCGTCTCCCTGTACACTCTCTCTTCCCATATACTTCTCTCTCTAGATTTCCCTCTCTCTAACTCTTTCTCTCTCCTCTTCACTTTCTCTCTCTAAATATTTATATCATATTTTACGGCGCGTGCGCGAGTTCCATGAATTTCGGACTTTTCGACATTCCGGTGATTTAGGCGAGTGTTCTCGCCTCCATTTGGGTTTTCCCGCTTCGTCGGGTCGACATGTATTTTATTCCATGTTTATATATATTTTACTGCTTTATACTATGCATGGCCGACCCTTCGTGGTCGTTGAACTCTGGGTTTCTGCCCACTCCTGGGATGGCTGGTAACCACCGAGAGTGCGAGCGTTCTTGGTCCCTCAGCCCTCAGCCTCCGGTCTCTCACTATCTTGAAAGAGAAGTGATTGGGACCGTCAGGTTCTCAGCACTACCTCCAGACCATTCAGCCTCCGGTCATTCACTATCTCGAAAGGGAAGTGATTGGGACCGTCAGGTCTTCAGCTTCGCCTGGTTATCATGATCAGCGTTCAGCGCTTTACCACTAGATTTGTCTAGGCGAGATGCTGCCGGACTTCCTACTCGCACTTTAAGCCGAGTTGTCCCGGTAACCGTGCCAGATGCTCCAGTGTTAAATACTGTTTGCTGTCTGTACTTCCAGCTTGCTCAGCTCCGCTTGGTTGTGCTCAGCTACTACTTTGCCACATGCCATATATTTACCTGATATGTTAACACTTGCCATGTCATTACTTCATACCTGTTACATGCATGCTACTATTTAACACCTGTTTATATCACCTGACACATGATATGTTATCACCTGACCACCCGACATGCTACTACTTGACACTGGCTCATGTTATATCACCTGTTCCCGGCGGATCCTGAATGGAACTAAGTGCCACACGGAGCAAAGTGCCACATCACACACGTGGTGGGGGCCACCTCTTGAATCTGTGGGGGCCACCTCTAGAATCCATTCCCCTCAGAACAAAGTGCCACATGGAACAAAGTGCCACACCACATACGTGGTGGGGGCCACCTCTTGAATCTGTGGGGGCCACCTCTTGAATCTGTAGGGCCATCTCCTGCCTGTACCTGATCTCTTGTTATGAACTCCTGTCATGACCAGATAATTAAGCCATAAAAAGGATAACTTGCACGGGGAATAGGAGGAAGTGATGGATGCCGGTATGATGCCTTGCTTATAGTAGTGGAATACCAGAACTGACGATTCGTGTTAGGGGGATTTCAGGCCCCCAGAAGATGCGTGTTAGGGGGATTTAAGGCCCCCAAATGGCTGTGTCCCGGGCGGTCGGGAACTACTATAAGATGAGCTATCAGTTCTTCATCAGCTTCCAGTAACAACCCTCGGCTTGCTTATATATGGATGTATGTGTGTTGGGATGTACACCAGGACACATACCTAGATATATGGGTCAGACGAGTAATAATAATAAAAGATGCCTGTTATGTACTCCTGTTATGCCTGTTATGTACTCCTGTTATGCCTGATATGTACTCCTGTTATGCTGTTATGAACTCCCGTTATGCTTGTTATGATTCCTGTTATGCCTGTTATGTACTCCTGTTATGACCGTTGTATGATTTGCCACGAATGCTTTCATCGGATTTTACATCGGATTTTCGATTTTTTGATTATTATCATATTCGCTGCTCATACCCTGCTTTATTCCTTGTGTTCCATTCCATCAGTCTCATGTTCCTATCTTACCATACCATGAGTACTTCCTGCTTGATATCACTTGTTATATATCTACCTGCCTATACATGCTTATGCTCACGACACGGTTTTCAATGCATGATTATGATTCGGTTTTATCGATACACTTGTACTTATCTCAGCACGCCATCTGGCTTTTGTATCACCACTCGCCTGGGGAGTTCCATCTGACTCCCCTGGATTCTCATGTACAGGTCATGGAGCTTGGAGCGTGTGGATTCTCCTAGTTGCCGATCAGAGTGGCGCAGCTGAAGCGTGGATCTCCAGTAGACCATCTGAAGCTCTATCCTTCCAGGCCCCCTGTGCGCCTCTCGAGTTTTCCTTTTGTAAACTCGTGAGTGCCTTTTATACTGTTCACTCTTGTACATCTCTTTGTATTCTCGCAATTGCGCCTATTAGTGATGTAATATTATTGTAATATTTGTCACCTCTGGTGATAGCTTTGTAATTGTACTCATGTGTTGGAATGTATAATGCACCATTTGCTTCCGTACTCTGATTCTTGCCTGTACTGATGCTTAGAGTATATACGTGAGGGTATTTCTGACCTGCGTATATACGTTGCAGTAACGTCTCCGTACCCGCCGGGATCGGGGCGTTACAGGATGGTATCAGAGCCTAGCTTAGGCTCTCACTTCCTCAGTACGTCCAGATGGCAAATTAATGGTAAAGAAATTTGCAACTGGAATGCTTGAGTCTTGGTTATACAGTCCAACTACAAGTACAAAGTTATCTATTCTATCTTAATCATCCTTCCTTTGATTCTTAATCTCTTCCATCTTTCCCCTGTTTTGGTTTTTTGAAGCCTTTATACCAACTTAAGATATGGATATACTAGAGAGGTAGTGGCTGGTCTGAATAAAGCTATTATATGATCTCTTCGGCTGACTCTAAGGTGCTCGGGTATTCCCAGGATTGATCCTAATCGGGTTATCTTTCAGAAGTCAGTAGTCGGAATTCTCTACGGATATTCTACATTCTCGGCTATATCTTTCAGAGTGATTGATGCCTGGTATTCGGAATTCTCAATTATTGGTCTTCTTTATTATGCTCAAGACTAGCAGGGTTTCCTTTATCTTCAGTATTCTGGCTTATTCTCGAAGGGCTATCAAGTATGCAGTACAACTGGAATTCTAATGCAAAGCTGTGTTATCAGTTAGTATTATTCGACATTGTTCAAAGATTTATACAGCCGGAAGTGCAGAGGACGTCTATATTCTGATTATTGTTCAGTCAACTTGAGAGCCCTACCTATAGTGCTTCATATCATAATTGGTATAAATTCTGCCTTTGTCCCCTTTGTGTACATTTTACCCCTTATCGAAATTGCGAGGACGCAATTTTTTGTAAGGTGGATGGAATGTAACACCCCGCTCCCGGAATACGTACTTAGTTGCGTATTCAGATTTTTCGATCATATTTTTCGATTCACTTTCTGTATTTATTTTGTATTATGGATTATTTATATGATCGTTTTGTCTTGGATCCAGATTCGTGGACTCAGAGTCTGCCCTTCTCTGAACCGGGGACCCGATCCTTGTGTATTACTCAATTTGGTCTTTCCGGTTATCAGATTTGACCAATTTCAGTTTCAAATATCATTTTCCAATATTTTAGATTTTTTATGATTTTTTGGAATTTTCCTGAATTAAATGAAAAATCTTCAAAACCGCGTCGACCAGCACCGCTGACCGACTTCTGGATTTTTAATTTACAAATGGATTCAAATTTGGAGAAACCGCTTTCACATATTTTCTTAAAATAATATTTACTATCTTAATTCATTTTTTGGGCATTTTCAGAATTTATCAGATTTCTGCCAGATTTGGTGTCGACCGATATTGGCGGCCGATTCCAGGATTTTTAATTTAAAAACTATAAAGAATTTCTTAAAATGAATTTCACCATGATTCTTAAAATAATATTCTTGATTTTTGAGAATTTTTGCGGGTCGTTCCGAGATATTTGATTTCGGGACGATTTCGGTATTTTTCCGAAAGTTTTCCGCATCCGCAACCGAATCCCGGGAATCCGCTACTCTAATTATTTTTACTTTTTCTTCAAAGAAAATATCTTCCTTTCATTTTCTTTTCCTTTTTCCTTTTTCTTTCCTTCCTTTTCTTTCCACCAAATTCTCCAAACTTCTCCATTCTTCCATTTCTTTCTACATTCTTCCTCCAAAAATATCTCCTCCACCAAAAATATCTTCTCCAAAATATCCAACTCCTCTCCCATCACCATGGCCGGCCAAGAGAGCCACCTCACCCCCCATTTTACAAATAACCCCCTCTCTTTTACATTTTTACATCACCTTCACAATTCCAAATCCTATATAAACCTTTCCTTCTTCATTTCACTTCATTTTTCTCTTCACCAACACCTTAACCACCACCAACTCCTCCTTTATGTAATACCCCTCTCCCGGAATACGTACTTAGTTACGTACTCAGTCTTCCGATCGTATTTTCCGATTTACCTTCCGTATTTGACCGATTTTAATTTCAAATATCATTTTCCAATATTTAAGATTTTATGAGATTTTCTGGAATTTTCTGGAATTAAAATGAATTTCTTCAAAAACGGTGTCGGCCAGTGCCGCTGACCGATTCCCGAATTTTTATCTCCCAAACTGTTAGGAATTTTTAGAAAGTCCCTTAGACTTTATTACTTAGAATCATATTTCTTACTTATACACTTTTTCTGAGAATTTTATAAATTTATGAAAATTCTTTCGGAGTCGGTAAATAACTGATTCCGGGATTTTTAATTAAAAATCTATACAGTATTTCTTCAAACGAATTTCACCATGAGTCTTCAAATATTTTTCTTGATTTTTGGTAAAATTTTCAGACCAATCCGAGATACTTGAATTTCGGACATTTTTTCAATTATTGCAAAATTCCAATTCCACTTCATTTCCACCTCATTTCCCACTCACCCTCCCACCTAACCCCACTCACTCTCTCTCTCTCCCATGGCCGGCCAAGTGGCCAAGGAGAGGACACTCACCTCACCCCTTTTTTTACACAAAACCCCCCTCTCAATTGCATTATTACACCTCCTTCACACAATCCCCATCTTATATATAGCTTTTCATTTGCAATTTACCTTTTTTTCTCCTTCACTTCAAGCAAAAGAGAAAACTCTCTCCCAAACCCTCTTCTTCTCAAACTGAACCCTAGCTCCAAGAACACTTCAAGACCTTTCCCTCCAGCCCAAGCAACTAAATTGAAGCTTGGATCGTGGCTCACTTCGTCGCCAAGGATCTCATAGGTGCCTTTGACGACTACCCGTTTCCCGGACTCGTAGAGCTTCGATCTAACGGTTCCAAGTGAGTATTTCACTCACCAAGACTTGAATTAGCCCTAGAACACTTGTATCTACACCTCTTGTACACCTAGGTCACCCAAAACCATGAATTGAACCATCAAACGAAATTTCCAGAAAATCTGTTCTGTCACTGTTTTCCCACTATTAGTCGACTTACCCTAGGAGCTAGTCGACTAGAACACTTAGCTGAAACTTAGTTTTTCTAGAAAACACAGTATTAGTCGACTTACCCAAATATCAGTCGACTAATCTTTTCTGGACATAAATCTCAACTCTCTGGAAATCCCTATTAGTCGACTCCTGAATCCTCCTAGTCGACTAATCCTCCCTGGACCAGAAATCCAACTTTCTGTATCAACAGACTTAGTCGACTTGAGTCTCTGTTAGTCGACTAGAGCTCCCTATTAGTCGACTAACCCTTACCCCTAGTCGACTAATTCTGACTGTGTGTCATAGTTAATTTCTGTTCTGAATTTGGTTCTTATACTTGTTACATGTGTATTATATCTTGCTTGTTCATGCTTCAATACTGGCTCTACATGATCTATTACTGAGTGGATGTATCTCTTAATGCCTCAAGACTTATTATTGCATATACTCGTTTCATGACATGTTAAATAGTAAATATCACCACTTATCATGCCATCTCTTAAAACTAAGCATGATACACTTGACTTTTACATAAAAAGTACCAACTTACATATGGGTCGGGGGAAATATGCGGAATATCGATATGTGTTCGTGTTTACAGTGGTTTTAGGTATATTGTACAATTACTGTTCCGGTCTTACCTGTGGTACTCCAGGGGACCGAGGGGAGTGCTTGCTCCCTTCCTGTTTACTGTCATGACAAGGGCATACATAAGTCCCTCCTGTTTAGCCTTGCGGCAGGTTCCGTCTTCAAGCAACGGAACAATCCTGGGCCGTGGTCCCGGGTATGCACGGGACCCACTGTAAACATAGTTCGTCGATACAACCGCTGTTTCCAATAACAACCTTGTTTCACTAGGATATGGATCTATGTGCTCTGGGACGCTGGGTCACATGGCTAGATATCACAGTAAGACAAGTAATAATAATAAGACGTTAATTGTAGATTTGTTGCATATGATCTTGCCTTATTGAGTTTACATCGCTTGTTATTCATTGCTATTTATTGTAACTTCATTGCCTTTATTCATGATCCTTATGTCACTTGACTATCTTTTATTTGTTATTATATGTCTTGACCCTTTGGATTTGCATATTCAGATTCTGAGACTTGGAATGAAGTGGAGCCTTCCACAGAGGACCGGGCCTATCTTTCTGAGCAGGCTGACCAGCTCTAGTCTCATCGTGCCGACTCTTCCTTTTGGTTCACGGGATCTCCATCCATTTCGTGAGCATTTTGTATTTTTGGTTGTATAGGATTCATTTTGGACTTGGGTTGTGATAAAGGACACTCGTAAAGTGATTTTGCTTATCATAACTTGTATAACTTTGTATTTATCTTTTGTAAGTTGGCATATGAATATACCACGCTGTGTGTTGTACTCTGATACTTGTTGTACTTAAGGCTTAGCGTATATACGTGGGGGCACCATCTGACCTACGTATATGCGTTGCAGTGACGTTCCCGTATCATTGGGATCGGGGCGTTACAGGTTGGGATACGTTCTCCAAGAGCTTCTACAGTCGTTTCTTCCCCGCCACTGCTCAGAAGGACATGGAGGAGCAGTTCATCAGGCTTCAACAGGGGGATAGATCCGTAGATGAGTATGCTGCAGAATTTCTCAGGTTGAGTCGCTTCGCCCCGTACATGATAGCAGATGAGGAGCAGAGGGCAAGCCGGTTCCAGCAAGGTCTGCAAATGGACATTCAGATGTTCCTAATGCCCCATCATCTGAAGACCTATGCAGAAGTTCTCACCAGCGCTCGAGAGGTGGAGCGTGGGTTTGAGAAGAAGCAAGGAGATCAGAGGAAGGACCAGGCCATGAAGAGGCCGTTTGTACCGGTGGGCAGAGGAGGACCATCCAGAGCAGCGAAGGTCCAGGCCAGGCAACCATTCAGGGCAGTTCCTTACCAGGTGGCTCGACCAGGTCTTATCTGCAATTTCTGCCAGAAGCCAGGACACTCCCAGCAGAATTGCCGGAGGGCAAACGGATGGTGTTTGGTGTGTGGAGCACGAGACCATGCCGTGGAGACCTGTCCGCACAGGAGGATGGGATTTGCTAACCAAACCTTGCCGGCACCTCAGGGGCAGAATGTGCAGAGGGTACTACCAGGGCCAGTTGGGCAGAGGCATCAGGGACCAGTGATGAGGAGAGCCCTTCCCCTTCCTCCACCGCATGTTGCTCGCCCAGTGCAGAGAGGAGCCCGGACAGCAGCAGGGCGTGGCAGAGGTCAGGCCTACAACCTGACAGCAGAGGAGGCTGAGGCTTCTGAGGAAGTGATTTCAGGTAACATCAGAGTTCATTCAATACCTGTTCTCGCTCTCTTCGATTCAGGTGCATCCCACTGTTATATCTCCGACCATTTTATGGCTGTTCATTCTATACCTGTTAAGGCTTTAGACCGCAAATGGGAGATAAGTACAGGGAATGGGGTAGTTGTATCTTCTAGAGTTTGTGCTGACTGTCCAGTGGAGCTTTGTGGGAAGATCTTGGCCATAGACATGCTCGTACTAGACACCAAAGGGTACTTGGCTCAGTCAGTACTATGCTGTGATCGACTGTAGAGGGAGGAGGATCAATTTCAGAATCCCTCATCAGCCGGAGTTCCAGTTTAGTGGAGAGGTGAAGCCTGCTAAGAAGAAGATTCAGATGACCACTTCGGAGGTTCAGAAGGGAGTGCCAGTGTGGGATGAATTTCCAGGAGTCTTTGCTGAGGTCTCAGGGCTTCCACCGGAGAGGATAATTGAGTTCTCCATTGATACAATTCCAGGAGCAGCTCCTATATCCAAGGCTCCGTACAGGATGGCACCGACAGAGTTGGAGATCTTGAAGAAGCAACTACAGGAGTACTCAGACAAGGGGTTGATTCGGCCAAGCACTTCACCATGGGGAGCTCCAGTGCTCTTGGCAAATAAGAAGGATGGTGGTAAGAGGCTTTGTATTGATTATAGGGAGTTGAACAAGGTCACCATCAAGAACAAGTATCCCTTGCCCCGGATTGATGACTTGTTTGATCAGCTTCATGGAGCCCGTGTATTTTCTAAGTTAGATTTGCAGTCGGGTTACCATCAGCTGAGGGTGAGGAAGGAGGATGTTCCGAAGACGGCATTTAGGACCCGATATGGCCACTATGAATTTCTGGTTATGCCTTTCGGAGTCACAAATGCCCCTGCAGTTTTCATGGACTTGATGAATCGAGTGTTCTCTCCTTACCTGGATCAGTTTGTAGTTGTATTTATAGATGACATCCTGATCTATTCAAGGAATGATAAGGAGCATGCCGAGCACTTGAGGATTGTGTTGCAGACTCTTCAGCAGGAGCAGCTTCATGCCAAGAGGAGCAAGTGTGAATTCTGGTTGGATAGCATAGCTTTCCTTGGACACATAGTTTCAGCAGAAGGAATTTCAGTTGATCCTAGTAAAGTCCAGGCAGTGAAGAATTGGCCAGTTCCGAAGACGGTGACTGAGATAAAGAGCTTTCTTGGACTAGCCGGATATTACAGGCGCTTTGTCCAGGATTTCTCTAGACTTGCAGCTCCGTTGACCAGGCTCACCAGAAAAGGGGAGAGATACATATGGACAGAAGAATGTGATGCAGCATTTGAGCAGTTGAAGCAGAGGCTTATTTCAGCTCCAATCTTGAGGACTCCTTCAGGAAGAGGAGGGATGGTCATTTTCTGTGATGCATCAGGTAAAGGCCTGGGGTGTGTACTTATGCAACGTGATCATGTTATAGCATATGCATCTAGGCAATTGAAGCCTCATGAGAGGAATTACCCAACTCATGACTTGGAGTTGGCCGCTGTGGTATTTGCTTTGAAGATCTGGAGACACTACCTTCTGGGAGACAAAGTGTTGATATACACAGATCACAAGAGCCTCAAGTATATTTTCTCGCAGAAGGAGTTGAATATGAGGCAGAGGAGGTGGTTGGAGCTTATGGCGGACTACGATATTGACTTGCAATATCATCCAGGCAAGGTCAATACCGTTCCAGATGCACTGAGCAGGATGCCAGAGAACAGAGTGCTAGTCCACCTTACTCAGCAGAGGGAATTGATTCGAGAATTCATCAGATTGGATTTGATGTTGGTGCAAGGAGGTGATAAGGCAGGGCAGCTTATGACTTTACAGATCCAGTCATCATTGATAGGGAGATCAAGGAAGCTCAGAAGGAGGACCCCAGATTACAGACATTCAGAGCTCAGGTGGAGGCTGGTTTGAGGACTGATATCTGTATCCATCCAGATGGTGCATTGTATTTTGGGGATAGACTTTGTGTTCCCCAGGGAGAAGTCAGACAGAAGATTTTGGAGGAAGCACACAGTTCAGCTTATTCTATACACCCTGGGGGGAACAAGATGTATCAGGACCTGAAGAAGCACTTTTGGTGGAATGCTATGAAGAGAGAGATAGCCCAGTTTGTTGCCAAGTGCTTGGTTTGCCAGCAGATAAAGATCGAGCATCAGAGATCAGCTGGACTTCTTCAACCTTTGCCGATACCCGAATGGAAGTGGGAGCACATCACCATGGATTTTGTGACGGCATTGCCTCGGAGTCCCAAAGGTAATAATGCGGTGTGGGTGATAGTTGATCGCCTCACCAAGTCAGCTCACTTCATACCATTCAGGGTAGGCCAGTCGACAGAGGTTTTGGCAGATAAGTATATGAAGGAGGTGGTTCGTCTGCATGGAGTTCCAGTTAGTATTGTGTCAGATAGAGACACCAGATTCAGATCTCATTTCTGGGAGAGTCTCCAAGAGAGTCTGGGAACTCGTCTGAAATTCAGTACTTCATACCATCCTCAGACAGACGGACAATCTGAGAGGACTATCCAGATCCTTGAAGATATGTTGAGGGCTTGCATGATTGACTTCGGAGGATCGTGGGAAGATCATCTTCACTTGGCTGAGTTTTCATATAACAACAGCTATCAGGCAAGTATTAAGATGGCACCCTTTGAGGCATTGTATGGTAGGAAGTGCCGATCACCGATTTGTTGGGATGAAGTCGGTGAGAGGAGTCTTTTGGGACCAGAGATCCTGATGCAGGCGACAGAGAAAGTCAGGGTTATCAGAAATCATCTCAGGGCTGCTCAGAGTAGACAGAAGAGTTGGGCAGACACTCGGAGGAGGCCATTGGAATTCCAGACCGGAGATCATGTGTTCTTGAAGATATCACCTACCAAGGGTGTAATCCGGTTCGGTTCACGTGGGAAGCTAAGTCCGAGGTATATTGGCCCATTCGAGATCCTGGATCGTGTGGGAGATGTGTCCTATAGATTGGCATTACCGCCATCTTTGGACGGGGTGCATAATGTCTTCCACGTGTCTCAGTTGAGGAAGTATGTCAGGGATGACGGCCATATTCTGGACCATTCCGAGCTGGAGCTACAACCGGATCTTTCATACCAAGAGCAGCCGTTGGCCATTCTGGATAGGAGTGTCAAGACACTGAAGAGCAGAGCTATTCCATTGGTATTGGTGTCATGGAACAGGCATGCGCCAGGGGAGGCCACTTGGGAGCGTGAGGACGCTATCCGGGAGCGTTATCCTCAACTTTTCACATCTTGATTGGGTAAGACTCTTTTCTTCTACTCTTCTTTACCGTTATCTTTCCTTGTATCCATATCTATCTGTTGCTTTTCCTGTTATCTTTCACCTTATGAAATTTCGGGGACGAAATTTTTTGTAAGGTGGGTAGATTGTAATACCCCTCTCCCGGAATACGTACTTAGTTACGTACTCAGTCTTCCGATCGTATTTTCCGATTTACCTTCCGTATTTGACCGATTTTAATTTCAAATATCATTTTCCAATATTTAAGATTTTATGAGATTTTCTGGAATTTTCTGGAATTAAAATGAATTTCTTCAAAAACGGTGTCGGCCAGTGCCGCTGACCGATTCCCGAATTTTTATCTCCCAAACTGTTAGGAATTTTTAGAAAGTCCCTTAGACTTTATTACTTAGAATCATATTTCTTACTTATACACTTTTTCTGAGAATTTTATAAATTTATGAAAATTCTTTCGGAGTCGGTAAATAACTGATTCCGGGATTTTAATTAAAAATCTATACAGTATTTCTTCAAACGAATTTCACCATGAGTCTTCAAATATTTTTCTTGATTTTTGGTAAAATTTTCAGACCAATCTGAGATACTTGAATTTCGGACATTTTTTCAATTATTGCAAAATTCCAATTCCACTTCATTTCCACCTCATTTCCCACTCACCCTCCCACCTAACCCCACTCACTCTCTCTCTCTCCCATGGCCGGCCAAGTGGCCAAGGAGAGGACACTCACCTCACCCCTTTTTTTACACAAAACCCCCCTCTCAATTGCATTATTACACCTCCTTCACACAATCCCCATCTTATATATAGCTTTTCATTTGCAATTTACCTTTTTTTCTCCTTCACTTCAAGCAAAAGAGAAAACTCTCTCCCAAACCCTCTTCTTCTCAAACTGAACCCTAGCTCCAAGAACACTTCAAGACCTTTCCCTCCAGCCCAAGCAACTGAATTGAAGCTTGGATCGTGGCTCACTTCGTCGCCAAGGATCTCATAGGTGCCTTTGACGACTACCCGTTTCCCGGACTCGTAGAGCTTCGATCTAATGGTTCCAAGTGAGTATTTCACTCACCAAGACTTGAATTAGCCCTAGAACACTTGTATCTACACCTCTTGTACACCTAGGTCACCCAAAACCATGAATTGAACCATCAAACGAAATTTCCAGAAAATCTGTTCTGTCACTGTTTTTCCCACTATTAGTCGACTTACCCTAGGAGCTAGTCGACTAGAACACTTAGCTGAAACTTAGTTTTTCTGGAAAACACAGTATTAGTCGACTTACCCCAATATCAGTCGACTAATCTTTTCTGGACATAAATCTCAACTCTCTGGAAATCCCTATTAGTCGACTCCTGAATCCTCCTAGTCGACTAATCCTCCCTGGACCAGAAATCCAACTTTCTGTATCAACAGACTTAGTCGACTTGAGTCTCTGTTAGTCGACTAGAGCTCCCTATTAGTCGACTAACCCTTACCCCTAGTCGACTAATTCTGACTGTGTGTCATAGTTAATTTCTGTTCTGAATTTGGTTCTTATACTTGTTACATGTGTATTATATCTTGCTTGTTCATGCTTCAATACTGGCTCTACATGATCTATTACTGAGTGGATGTATCTCTTAATGCCTCATGACTTATTATTGCATATACTCGTTTCATGACATGTTAAATAGTAAATATCACCACTTATCATGCCATCTCTTAAAACTAAGCATGATACACTTGACTTTTACATAAAAAGTACCAACTTACATATGGGTCGGGGGAAATATGCGGAATATCGATATGTGTTCGTGTTTACAGTGGTTTTAGGTATATTGTACAATTACTGTTCCGGTCTTACCTGTGGTACTCCAGGGGACCGAGGGGAGTGCTTGCTCCCTTTCCTGTTTACTGTCATGACAAGGGCATACATAAGTCCCTCCTGTTTAGCCTTGCGGCAGGTTCCGTCTTCAAGCAACGGAACAATCCTGGGCCGTGGTCCCGGGTATGCACGGGACCCACTGTAAACATAGTTCGTCGATACAACCGCTGTTTCCAATAACAACCTTGTTTCACTAGGATATGGATCTATGTGCTCTGGGACGCTGGGTCACATGGCTAGATATCACAGTAAGACAAGTAATAATAATAAGACGTTAATTGTAGATTTGTTGCATATGATCTTGCCTTATTGAGTTTACATCGCTTGTTATTCATTGCTATTTATTGTAACTTCATTGCCTTTATTCATGATCCTTATGTCACTTGACTATCTTTTATTTGTTATTATATGTCTTGACCCTTTGGATTTGCATATTCAGATTCTGAGACTTGGAATGAAGTGGAGCCTTCCACAGAGGACCGGGCCTATCTTTCTGAGCAGGCTGACCAGCTCTAGTCTCATCGTGCCGACTCTTCCTTTTGGTTCACGGGATCTCCATCCATTTCGTGAGCATTTGTATTTTTGGTTGTATAGGATTCATTTTGGACTTGGGTTGTGATAAAGGACACTCGTAAAGTGATTTTGCTTATCATAACTTGTATAACTTTGTATTTATCTTTTGTAAGTTGGCATATGAATATACCACGCTGTGTGTTGTACTCTGATACTTGTTGTACTTAAGGCTTAGCGTATATACGTGGGGGCACCATCTGACCTACGTATATGCGTTGCAGTGACGTTCCCGTATCATTGGATCGGGGCGTTACACTTTATCTCCACCACAACAACAACCACTACAACTTCTCCAACTCCTTACCTTCATCTTCTTCCTCCTCCATCTCCATGTAAACCACCACAAACTTCAAACAACTCCACCAAAACCTCCACCTTCTCCTTTACCTTTTCCAAAACATACCACCACTAAAGTCCTTCACCAAAACCATCACCCCACCACCAACTTCAAGGGCCGGCCACCTCCTTTGGATTGGGGCCGAGCTCTTCTTCGTCGGCAACGTCTCCAATGATTATTCCGGTAATCGTTCGCGATTATTCCGGTAATCATTTCGGGTAACGCCTCCGATGATTATTCCGGTAATCGTTTACGATTATTCCGGTAATCATTTCGGGCAACGTCTCCGATGGTTATTCCGGTAATCGTTTACGATTATTCCGGTAATCATTTCGGGCAACGTCTCCGATGATTATTCCGGTAATCGTTCACGATTATTCCGGTAATCTTTCCGGTGATAATTACAACGACAAACACTGACATCACCACCACCATCTTTTTCTTAAACTTTAATCATCACCTTCTTCATCTTCATCAAGTAATACCACCACCCCGAAATCACCTTTCCCTTCCTCTCTTCCTCTCTATTGATTGCTGACGCGGATCTCCACCCCGCGTCTAGGCAATTCCTTAACGCAATCCGCGCGTTCCTGTATTGATACGACGCGGAGCCCATGCCCGCGTCGGTGTTCTTCTTGTGTTAACGCGACGCAGAACCCACGTCCGCGTCCGCATTCTCCTCGCGTCCTGACTTAAACGCAGACCTCGCGTTTGTGGCATCTATGCGACGCGAACCCCGCGTCTGCTACTCCCGCGTTTGCTACTCCCGCGTCTGCTACTTTCGCGTCTGCTACTCCCGCGTCTGCTACTTTCGCGTCTGCTACTCCCGCGTCTGCAACCCTCGCGTCTCACTCTCAAAACCCGCGTCTCCCTGTACACTCTCTCTTCCCATATACTTCCCTCTCTAGATTTCCCTCTCTCTCTAACTCTTTATCTCTCCTCTTCATTTTCTCTCTCTAAATATTTATATCATATTTTACGGCGCGTGCGCGAGTTCCATGGATTTCGGACTTTTTGACATTCCGGTGATTTAGGCGAGTGTTCTCGCCTCCATTTGGGTTTTCCCGCTTCGTCGGGTCGACATGTATTTTATTCTATGTTTATATGTATTTTACTGTTTTATACTATGCATGGCCGACCCTTCGTGGTCGTTGAACTCTGGGTTTCTGCCCACTCCTGGGATGGCTGGTAACCACCGAGAGTGCGAGCGTTCTTGGTCCCTCAGCCCTCAGCCTCCGTCTCTCACTATCTTGAAAGAGAAGTTATTGGGACCGTCAAGTTCTCAGCACTACCTCCAGACCATTCAGCCTCTGGTCACTCACTATCTCGAAAGGGAAGTGATTGGGACCGTCAGGTCTTCAGCTTCGCCTGGTTATCATGATCAACGTTCAGCGCTTTACCACTAGATTTGTCTAGGCGAGATGCTGCCGGACTTCCTACTCGCACTTTAAGCCGAGTTGTCCCGGTAACCGTGCCAGATGCTCCAGTGTTAAATACTATTTGCTGTCTGTACTTCCAGCTTGCTCAGCTCCGCTTGGTTGTGCTCAGCTACTACTTTGCCACATGCCCTATATTTACCTGATATGTTAACACTTGCCATGTCATTACTTCATACCTGTTACATGCATGCTACTATTTAACACCTGTTTATATCACCTGACACATGATATGTTATCACCTGACCACCCGACATGCTACTACTTGACACTGGCTCATGTTATATCACCTGTTCCCGGCGGATCCTGAATGGAACTAAGTGCCACACGGAGCAAAGTGCCACATCACACATGTGGTGGGGGCCACCTCTTGAATCTGTGGGGGCCACCTCTAGAATCCATTCCCCTCAGAACAAAGTGCCACATGGAACAAAGTGCCACACCACATACGTGGTGGGGGCCACCTCTTGAATCTGTCGGGGCCACCTCTTGAATCTGTAGGGCCATCTCCTGCCTGTACCTGATCTCTTGTTATGAACTCCTGTCATGACCAGATAATTAAGCCATAAAAAGGATAACTTGCACGGGGAATGGGAGGAAGTGATGGATGCCGGTATGATGCCTTGCTTATAGTAGTGGAATACCAGAACTGACGATTCGTGTTAGGGTGATTTCAGGCCCCCAGAAGATGCGTGTTAGGGGATTTAAGGCCCCCAAATGGCTGTGTCCCGGGCGGTCGGGAACTACTATAAGATGAGCTATCAGTTCTTCATCAGCTTCCAGTAAAAACCCTCGGCTTGCTTATATATGGATGTATGTGTGTTGGGATGTACACCAGGACACATACCTAGATATATGGGTCAGACGAGTAATAATAATAAGATGCCTGTTATGTACTCCTATTATGCCTGTTATGTACTCCTGTTATGCCTGTTATGAACTCCCGTTATGCTTGTTATGATTCCTGTTATGCCTGTTATGTACTCCTGTTATGACCGTTGTATGATTTGCCACGAATGCTTTCATCGGATTTTACATCGGATTTTCGGTTTTATGATTATTATCATATTCGCTGCTCATACCCTGCTTTATTCCTTGTGTTCCATTCCATCAGTCTCATGTTCCTATCTTACCATACCATGAGTACTTCCTGCTTGATATCACTTATTATATATCTACCTGCCTATACATGCTTATGCTCACGACACGGTTTTCAATGCATGATTATGATTCGGTTTTATCGATACACTTGTACTTATCTCAGCACGCCATCTGGCTTTTGTATCACCACTCGCCTGGGGAGTTCCATCTGACTCCCCTGGATTCTCATGTCCAGGTCATGGAGCTTGGAGCGTGTGGATTCTCCCAGTTGCTGATCAGAGTGGCGCAGCTGAAGCGTGGATCTCCAGTAGACCATCTGAAGCTCTATCCTTCCAGGCCCCCTGTGCGCCTCTCGAGTTTTCCTTTTGTAAACTCGTGAGTGCCTTTTATACTGTTCACTCTTGTACATCTCTTTGTATTCTCGCAATTGCGCCTATCAGTGATGTAATATTATTGTAATATTTGTCACCTATGGTGATAACTTTGTAATTGTACTCATGTGTTGGAATGTATAATGCACCATTTGCTTTCGTACTCTAATCCTGTACTGATGCTTAGCGTATATACGTGAGGGTATTTCTGACCTGCGTATATACGTTGCAGTAACGTCTCCGTACCCGCCGGGATAGGGGCGTTACAGCACTTACACCTATTCACCCCCCCTCTAGGTGTTTTTCAGTTATTTGGTGAGACAACTTGAATTTTGTGAGATTTGTGTTAATTTGTGAGATTATTATTAAAGTGGTTGTGATTGATAATGGTTGTTTATGTATAAATTCATTACTGAAATGTATGTGCGTATGTCTACAGGTTGTGTACTGCAGTTTTAAAAAAAAAGCAGCAAATTGCGTCGAATTTAATTTTTGACGCAATATGTGACCCATAATTGCGTCGAATAACACAAATTCGACGCAATTTGTTGACACAGATTGTATTTTTATACCAAAAATTTCAAAATCTCCGTAACTCTAGAATCAGATCTCAAATCGCATTGAAAACAAAACTTTTCGACGTAATTACAATACATCAATGTTTTTTAAACCAAAAGTTTTCAAATTTTGCGCATATCTGGAAGCTGACAGATTGCGTCGAATACATTTTTCTACGCAATATTTAAATTTTAAATTTAATTTATTTTACAATTTGTGGCAAAAATGCGATGCAAATTGTAAAATTCATTTTTTTAAAGTTTTTTTCATTTTACTAATTACGACCAATTTTCACCGCAAATTGTAAAATTCAATTTTGTAAAATTTATTTTATTTAACAATTTGCGGCGAATTTAAGGCATAAATATTGTGTTGAATTTTTGACGCAATATTTAATTTTCGCATAATTTACAAAAAAAATTGTGTCAAAAATTCGACGCAATTTTTACAACTTGCGGCGAATTTTCGATGCAACATTTGCGTCGATGACTTTTGCGTCGAACTTTTTCAACGCAAAAAATCGATGAAAGCTATAAAAATTGACGCAATATGTTTATTTTTGACGCAAATGTTCGACGCAATTTGACAGACTTTCCAGTAGTGTAGAGGATGGAGTTTTTTAAAGGATAAAGCATAAAGACTGTGGTTGTCGATAGGCAGACACAGATACACTCTGATTGATGAACCGTGTTGTCGACAACAACCACAGGCTATTGATAGCGGTTTACTGAGAATTGGGTTTACAACAACACAAGGATTCTGGGCGAATCCGAGTAAGCTTCTAATTTGTTTCTGATCCGAATTTGGAGCTATTGATTTCTTTTTCTTGAGGGACTCCATGTTATATAAAGAGGGGTAATTGTCCCCTGATATTGTATCCTGTAATTGATTGGTTTAATAAAAACTTTTTCCCTTCTGCCTCGATGACGAAAGCAAATTACTGAACATCGTTAAATCTTGTGTTATCGCTTTGTTCTTTTGTTGTCGATTATTCTCCGGCGCATCTCTACTTTGACGCTGGTGGTTCCAACAAATTGCGGGTCATGAAACTATGCTAAAGAATTTCTTCTGTGAGCGGCAATAACATAATTAGTTACATGTATAAAGTTCTGTGTTGTTTTTTGATGCAAATCGATCGAGCATTAGACATGTTCATTTATTTAATTTTCATTTGGGCTATCTTTGAAGCTTAGCTATCTTCATGTTCAGTTAGTTAATTGAGCTAAAAATTTTCTTCAAGCTCCATTCATTTAAGGGCTAAATTACGTGAAATCACCATGAATTTTCGGCCATCTTCAAAAAAATTTCATGAACTTTCAAAAATACAATAAACTGCCACAAAATTTTTCTATAATTCTCCCACATTCAATCAAATATTAGAAACCTTCTGTTGGCCCAAAGGCCCATCACTCTAGTTTTGATGATGATCAACTCATGTGGTTATGGTACTAATGATCTTGTGTTTATTTAGTCTCAGATTTATGATCAAGATCATAGTAGGTGTGTAGCTTCAACAAAGGATATAAAGTCAAGTTTTGGAGCTAGCACGGTTGGATTCACGAGCCTATGCATCAAGACCACATCAAGTATTCAAGAGGAGTCTAGCTCGTTGGATCGTGTGTGGACCAAGTCAAGAAGATGAGAAGACTTCAAGTGAAGACTTCATGAAGACTTGTGTTTAGGTTTGTTTTTGTAAGATTTTGTTTTAGATAAAATGTAAAGGATAGAATAGTTGGTGGATTGCTCAAGTATACCATACACACACACACACTCTTGATTTAGTTATATTTTCATAAAAGAATTTTTATTTTAGAAAAGACTTTTCATTTTGACAAAATACCGGTTTGGCTTTTGGTATTCTAAGTATTATGTTTTAACCGAAATCATATTTAGATCTTAATGTCAAAAACATAGATATTTCACCATGTTTGTGTAGTGGATCATATCCATACACTCTATGCTTTAAAAGAGTTTAAATATCTTGTTTTTGTATTTGGAGAAGTTTTGAAAAAATAAGTTTGAAAAAATACAGTTTTTGTTTTGAGCCAAATTTTCTAAGTTACAAAAATAGTTCATATTATTTGTAACATGTCTTGATTTTGTTCAAACATGTTTGTTTATCAAAGTATAACATTGAAATTATTTTTGTAGATTTTTCGTGAATTTATGAGACTTTATTAAAGCTAAAAAGGTCAACATTTTAATCCCTAAATTGTCAGGTCTGGCTTCTGCCGGTCGACCGGACGGTCGACCGCACTTGAAGTCCGTCGACCGAGTGGTCGATCGAGTCAGTCGACCGACGTGCACAGACGTGCACACCAGCCTTTGCTGGAGGGCCGGTCGACCGCCAGAGAGCTTCTGCTCTCTGGAAAGGCCCCGGTCGACCAGGCCGGTCGACCGGCAGAGAGCTCTGCTCTCTGTTCCAGGCCTCGGTCGACCGGCCGGTCAACCGAAGTCCCAACGGTCAGAAATCTGACCGTTGGCGGTCGACCGGGCGGTCGACTGACAGGTCATTCTGGCTCCCAACGGCTAGTTTTTCTAGCCCTATAAATTGGGACATTTGGGGCTGTTTTCTACAAGATTTTAGGAGAGTTTTTAAGCCAGTTTTTCCCACTCTTTTAAGAGGTTTTCTCCACTTACTTGAGAGAAAATATTTCCAATCAAAAGGGGAGTTTTTTCAAGAGCGTTTAAAAGAGATTTTCTTGAGTTTTTCCTCCACCATTTAAATCCTTGTTTTTTCATACAATACTTGAGCTATCCATTTCTATATCTACCTATAGGGATTTGTTGTGAGAGAATTTTAGGTGATCAAATAGTTGTGATAACCAAAGTTCCATCTTTGCTTTGAGGAGGCGAACGTATTGAAAAACACCTAGAGGGGGTGAATAGGTGTAAATGCTAATCTAACAATCTTTTTAAAATAAGTATGAATGAATGATGCAACGATCTCTCAAAACAAGACTAAGAGCCGAATACCCGGTGAAGGGTTCTGAACTCCTTCCTCCTGATTCCTCTTGAATGAGTTAGAGGTGCGCAATGCAACCATGTTGTATGAGAATTGATCGATAAAGACAAAGTATGAATGATATGAAAATGAAGTGCACACAAGATATAGCACAAGTAATGAAAGCAATTTTCACAATCAAGAAATTGAGAGCAATGAAATAAAGAGCAAGAGAGCAAAAGCAAATAGGCAATCGCAAACACAAGTATTTGTTTCGAGGTTCGAGCCACCGCTCTACTCCTCGCCTTCACCGCCGTGAAGGGTTTCCACTATCCACCGCTTGACTTTACAAGGTCTACCGAAGACCAGAGTACCGAGCTCCACCACTTACAAGAACCTCTACCGAAGAGGTAACTCCATAAGAACAAGAAGAACAAAAGGTAACCAAGTGATCTCAACAAGATCACAAACTTCTTACAAACTCTCTTTTACAACTTTCTTATAGATTGAGTAGGGAATTTTGGCTCTAGAAGTGTAGTGAGAAAACTAAGCTCAGTTGTAATTGAAAAATTCTTGAAAACACAACTGAAAATCAAAGCCAAAAAAGATCAAAAAAGTAGAGAGCTTTTGAAACTATTCTTTTCTTTTGAAAACTTGAAAACTAGGCAATTTTCTTAGTGATTTTCAAGAGACCATTCTCCTCTATTTATAGGGAGAGGAAGGGATTAAAACACATTAAAATAGAGCTTATTTGATCAGAAAATAATCCCTAATACTTAGAGAAAATCTGCCACAAAACAGACCAAAAACAGATTTTCAGATTTACACAAAAGAGGAAAGAGCCGTTGGCTGCTGGCAGGCTTGGCGGTCGACCGACCCGGTCGACCGTCAACCCTGCTGGCAAAGAGCCCTTGGCGCTTCGGTCGACCGGTCGGTCGACCGGACAAAAAGACAAAGGACAGTTTTCTGAAGGCGGTCGACCGGTCGACCGACTGAGAAAAAACAGAGAGCACATTGTTTTTGGTCGGTCGTTCGGTCGGTCGACCGACAGACGTGCACAAGCGTGCACGTCCTGGACACAGGACCCGGTCGACCGGTCGGTCGGCCGGTCTGGCCTGGAATGGACCGGTCGACCGGTGCGGACGGCCGCCAGGCCTGAAATCTAAAAAACAGACTGCAGGATTTAAAACGTGAAAATTTTTGAAAATAATTTTGTAGGTATAAGTAGCTAAGTATCATGCTGTGAAGATAGACATATGATGTAAACAAGATATATAAAATTTGGTAAAGGATTGAATCATGTATCAAATTCAAGGCATGAACTTAAAAACATATACCAAAACTAAAAACTGTAATTTTTTGTAAAAATGTATGTGCGTGTTCTAGAGCCAATCTACCACTACTTCAAACTTTAACAAACTAATTCTTACACAGGATTTATATGACTACAAAGTCTTCAAGTGGGCTTCATATTTGATCTTGAGAATCTTGTGTCTTGAACCTAAATTGAACAACTTTGGCCAAATCAACCAATCTCTCGGAAAGAACACTCTAAGAGATGTTAGAACCCTGAAACACACTAAAACAACAAACAAGATTAGTACAAATAACTACATATGTTTTGTAATCATCAAAACACACTAAAACGGGTGATTGTAACCCTTGGGCCAACAATCTCCCCCTTTTTGATGATGACAAAACATATAAGTCATTTTAAAATAAATGGAAGAAGAGCTTGGAAGCTCCCCCTCAAATTATGCTATGTATGAACTAAATAACTATGAACGGCTAAATACATAAAGCATAAAAACTAAAAACTTATACAAAAACTCAATGCACAAAACAATATACAACAATTTGATTTGCATAAATCCAAATTCCAAAACATAAATCCAAAACCAAATAACTTTACGTTTTCTCCCCCTTTTTGTCATACATCAAAAAGGGTTAAATAAAACAAAATAGTTATTTTCATAAATCCATAACACAAACATTTAACTCACCACAAATAAAAGAAAATCTAGCATAGTCAAGTGGTTTGGTAAAAATATCGGCAAGTTGAAAATCGGTAGAAACATAATCAATATCAATATCACCTTTCTCATAATGATCTCTAAGAAAGTGATACCTAATGTCAATGTGCTTGGTTTTACTATATTGATTTGCATGCTTTATCATATGAATAGTACTAGTATTATCACAAAATATTTTAACATGATCAAAATGCAAATCATAGTCAAGGAGAGTATGTTTCATCCAAAGAACTTGTGCACAACAAGCTCCGGCTACAACATACTCTGCCTCGGCGGTTGAAAGGGCTACCGAATTTTGCTTTTTGGAAGACCAAGAGACAAGACAATTACCAAGGAATTGACATGTTCCACTTGTACTCTTCCTATCTACCCTACAACCCGCATAGTCGGCATCCGAAAAACTCTTCATGTTAAAAACTCTGGTTTTCGGATACCACAAACCCATTTCAATAGTGTCCTTAAGGTATCTAATTATGCGTTTAACCGCAATTAAATGAGACTCTTTAGGATATGATTGAAAACGAGCACAAAGACAAACAGAAAACATGATATCCGGCCTACTAGCCGTCAAATACAACAAGCTACCTATCATGCTACGATAAAATTTAATGTCTACACTTTTACCTTGTTCATCCTTGTCAAGCTTAGTGGTTGTGGCCATGGGAGTTTTGCTCACTTTAGCACCTTCAAGCCCGAACCTCTTGATTAGTTCCTTTGTTTACTTGGCTTGGTTGATGAAGATCCCATCCTTCTTTTGCTTGATTTGGAGACCAAGGAAATAGTTGAGTTTACCCATCATAGACATTTCAAACTTATCCTTCATGCATGATTCAAAAGCTTGGCAAAGAGATTCATTAGTAGAACAAAAAATAATATCATCTACATAAATTTGCACAATAAGAATATCATTTTTAACATGTTTTGTAAATAAAGTAGTGTCTATTTTACCTTCCTTAAAATCATTTGAAATTAGAAATGAAGAAAGTCTTTTATACTGATTAGTCTACAATTCTGCATTATTATGTCGCATTCTCTCACAAATTTATGAATAAATTGTCGGTCTAAACCGTGTTTTGGTCTTTATTGCAGGTAGATCCAAAGTCCAAGGGCAAAGATGGAATAAGAGCTTAATTAAACCTCTTTTATGGTAATTAATCCCGCATTACTTGGAGGCCAAGCAAAGGATTATCTAGAAGATACATCGAATCTAGCCTCTTGCGCACATCAGACGGATCTGCGGACGAAATTACCCGAAAAGGAATATACCAGGAAGTGTCTCGAAGCCCGACGGAGCCACGGACCAAAACCAGGGAGTTTCCTCCTGGTTTTGCCGCGGATCCGTGGCAAGAGCCGCGGATCCGCGGCAATGGAGTGGAGCCACGCGTCGATTTTTGACGCGTGGCCCCGTCTCGTCTTCTGGATGCTTCTGGGGCCTATAAAAGCCCCTGCAGTGGCCCAAAGCGCGAGCAGTCTTCGTTTTTAGGAGTAGGTGCAGATTTTAGGAGAGATTTAGTGTCGTGTAGGTGCTTTTCATTTCTCTTCTCTTGTATTTTCATTTGTTTTTAGATCATTGTAGTAGGGCTGAGTGATTTCTAGAGAGAGATAGTGAGGGATTGATGTAATAGAGAGTGACACTCTATGTAAAGATGCCTCCTTTCTCTTCCAATGTAATCTCCTTCATCTTCTACATGATTTCTTGCTAACTTTTCTTCTCATGGCAATCTAACTACTAACCACTAACCATCTAACCACTTACTTGATAATCCACATGAATCGGGTAGCCTCTACAAGGCCTTGTTCTTGCAAGAGCCATTGATTGCCAAAGATGATGGGTTCTAACATCTAACTTGCTAACTTGCTAACCAAGCTAACTCTCTTTTATTTCATGCTTTCTTTTAATGTTCTAATGAGTTGATGCTTGTATTAGCTTGATCTTGATGCAAGTCTTGAATGTAAAGAACCATCTATGTGCCATGCTTTGTATCGTCTCTTGAAGCCAAGGATTAATGATGGCCGAGGATCAAAATGTGAGGCAACTATCATGAAGAGGTTAGCATGGTTAGTGGAACAATTAGTAGTTAGTAGCCATGAGTTTTCTTTTATCTTGTTTTAGAGATCTTTCAAGCAATTCTTTTATCGTTCTCCCATCGATGTTTTCACCATCCTCTTAGTTTACCTTTGTTCTATCTTCTTCTCTAGTTTTTTCCAACTCACTTTTATTTTGCTTTCTTCGCCGTTTTCATCGCTCTCCTCACCTACCACATTCTGGATTTCCTTTTCTTTTCTTTTTCATTCTTTATCATTCTTTTAACAAAGAAGAACTGTTAACAAACAACGTGAATAGAAACTGTCAATGCTTCTATCGCCTCCCTTCCCTGTGGATACGACCCGTTCAGCCAATGCTATAACGGAAGTATCGAGGGTACATTAGCATATTCGAGCTTTTCATTGATTTCACATAAAACACACTTTTGAGTGCTAGTTCCGCCCCGATCAAAAAAATGGCGTCGTTGCCGGGGAAGGGAATGGTTTTGATTTCACGTTTTTGTTAACCTTGTCTTCTCTGTTTTGGTGTGCAGGGCAATATTTACAGGTGCTTAACATTGCAGAACATAAGCTAGCTTTGCATCTCCCTGCTCTTGAAAGCAGGGCCCCAGTTTTTAAACAAAAGCCGCGAAATCGCGACATTTGCCACGCAAACGCGGCCATTGTGCAATAATTTTGTATCTTGTTGTGCTGGGATGTGTTCATTGTAATAGCTAGTAGATTTGTACTGCTATCTTTCTTGCTATTGATTGCCTACACACCATAATAAATAAAAGAACTAAAATACGGTATTTGGACGCCTTTAAAATGGTTTAGACATTTGCATTTAGGCACGTGTCAATTCAATTCCAATATACTGTATTTTGTTCTGTTGTTGTGATTTGGATAGAGATATACATATGGCATTGCATATAGCATAGGACAAACACGTGGGTGATCTATCGCTTTGTGTTATATTCTTGTCTATATTGCACACTTGCACAAATTGAAATTAAGGGCAAAACCCAAACAAGATAAGGTGGGGATTTCAACACCCTTCCTTAGCCCAAAAATCATCTCCCCACTCAAACAACCCAAGCCCTAATAAAATTTGAATAGACGTTGGCCCCTAGGGACATTTCATCTAAGTCTAGGTCAACCCTTCTATAGGCTTGGTTTTGATTTTTTGATTTCTTTTTGTTTGTTGTTTGATTCTTTCTTTTTGTTTGTGTTTTTTTTTTGTGAAATGGCATTCAACAAAAATAATTCTTTCAATCCAAATATGAATCCATATTTCACACCGACTCCATTTTATTCGGATAATTCCAACCCGGCGTTTTACAATATGCACCAACCAAATACACCGGGTTGGCCTTATCCGAATCAATACAACCCATACCCACATTCTTATAACTATAATTTCAAAATAATTTCAACTCTTCACAGAGTCAATGGGGATTCAAGTCCCCCGAGCCAAATTTTCAACCTCCTTGTCCACCATATCCACCTTGTCCACAATTTACACAATATTCATTCCCCGATTCCGCTTCCTATACTCCTTTTTCTGAACCTCCCATTGAAGAAAAATCTGAGTTCGAAAAGAGAGTAGAAGCCAATCTACGAGAGAAAGAGCAACAACTTCAGAAAACATTGGCCTCTCTACAATATATTCAAGAGTCTTACTCAATTCCATCTCCTCATAATGAACAACCATTTGTCTTGGAAATGAGTAAGGAACTCTTGTGTGAGTCCAAGCTTCAATCTCAACACATTTTTGACTCCCATCTTCACAAAATTTTTAAAACCAAGATTCTTATACTCCCATTCTAGAGCAACCACTTGGAGATACATCATATCTAGATAAGAGTATAGAAGTCTTGCAGGAGTCCATATTACAATTCCAAAAATCACATGACGAGTCTGTCAATAGGATGGAAACACAATTGAGTCAATTGGTTAGCATTTATAGGAATGAGGAAACTCTATCTTATCAACCTTTGACCAATTCAGCTATGCCAAACTCTATTGATATGACCCAGGACTCTTGTCGTTTTGAACATCAAGATTCAATTTCAGCACACCCATTTGAACTTGTCCAAACTTCAGATCCGATTGACATTTTGGCAAGTTATCCTTTTCCTGAAATTGAACTTGAGCATGAATATGATCATGAAACTCAAATTAGTGATTCAATTCTACTTCCTGATTCAATTATGACTCCGGTGTCTTCACCTGATTTCACTCCATTTCCCGAGTCAGTATTGGATCCAGTGCCTATCCATTGTGAAATTGAATCACCAATCTCTTATGATAATCATATTAAACTTGACCAATTTCATACTTTTGAAAGTCCATTTGATAAATTGGTAAGTTCTCATTTTTGTGGAATTGAACTAAATGAGGAATGTGACTTTGATCCTCAAGTTTGTGATCTTGTTCAAATTCCCGAATCATTATTGACTCCTGTTGTATTACCCAATTTGAGTAACGTTTAAGAGTCAGTTTTGATTCCCATACGTGTCATTCCTGAACTTGAATCACCACTCATAGATAGTCACATTCCATCATGGGGAAATGAATGTGGACTTGAGCTTCATTTTCTTGATTTGGACCCGCTTCCTGAACCGATCTCGACTCCCGAACCTTTACTTGACTTGAGTCATTTTTCTGAGTCGATATTAGTTCCTGTATTTCCTGAGTCCAAATCAATCATTCCATTCTGGGACAAGGGCTTTGAAAAATTTGACTCCGAAATTATTTTGAAAATTTGGAAATTAGATGGGGTAAATTTTTTAATAAAAATCATAAATGCATACATCTTTCTAGTGGATTGTATCATGGAGGTCTCTGGTGGGTTCCTCCGGACTCCACGTAAGAATGATTGGGCCGCCTTTCGTGGACCAATCAGGCCGCCACCGGAACCACCACCTTGAGGTGATTTTTCCTTCCCTCTCTATTTGTTTCATGCATACATACATCACGATGCATTGAGGACAATGCATGAGATAAGTGTGGGGGAGGGTTTACTAACTTAGAGTTTTTAGATTTTCTTTCTTTTACACATCTTTTAGGATACTTTTTAGAATCTTTCCTTTTGTATAGGAATTTTCTCTTTCTTTTAAAAACTTTTTGAAATAAGAGACAAAATTTTGATCTATTTTTAAGAAAATTAAGATGATCTTAGAAATTAAGGAAGCCTTAATTATGACATCTTAAACCTAGTCGAAATAATGGATCTTGTTTAAAATTATAGGCTAAGTAAGATAAATTGGAGAGATAATTTTATCTTGAATTTTTGCCTTAGATAATATACATTTCACACTTACACATTTTTGGGATGGAAACAAAGACCTAAAATACCATAAAAAAATAAATAAATAAAAAGAAAAAAAATATATTTGAATAAAACATCACTCATTAAGCTGGATAATTATGCCTCAAGAAGCATGATTATTCATGCCTAACGGTGGTCAAAAGAAGCAAATAATCCCCCTTAGTTTTGTGGCCTTGTTTACTTGAGTCCTTAAACCCGAGGGATGTTTTCTCATCTGGTGCCCTAGGACCGTCTGGTTTGGGAGTCATCGGTTATAGGCTCGCTACATGGGTAAACTAGAAAGCCTAAACTAAGGGAAAAAAAAGAAAGAATAAATAAATGGCTTGATGGTTGGAGTTGAAATCCCAGAAATCTTCACTATCACAACGTGCATATTATCTAGGTATTATGAAAGATAAAATATTCAATTCAATTTTGAATTCTTACCTTAATTGAAGATAAGATCTTGCATAGAGACTAAGTTTAAGGAAGAATGATTTTTGGTGGACTTATGACCTTAGATTGCTTATATTTTTTGCAAAAATATTTCATAAACATGTCTCTCTTTCAAAATGCGTTTTCAAAATACTAACATTTGTCTTTTTTCTTTATGGATTTTGTGGGTGCAATCCGCTGAAAACCCTCAGGAGACAACACTCCTCCTCTAGGGTAACCTAGAGGTTTAACGGCTTGTTGCACACGCTCAGTGCAATCGCGTCACCTGCGAAAGTGGTGTAATAACCCTTGTAGTATAGTTTTTCTTTTCTTGTTTTGCTCGGGACGAGCAAAAGAATAAGTGTGGGAGTGTGATTAGTCTACAATTCTGCATTATTATGTCGCATTCTCTCACAGATTTATGAATAAATTGTCGGTCTAAATCGTGTTTTGGTCTTTATTGCAGGTAGATCCAAAGTCCAAGGGCAAAGATGGAATAAGAGCTTAATTAAACCTCTTTTATGGTAATTAATCCCGCATTACTTGGAGGCCAAGCAAAGGATTATCTAGAAGATACATCGAATCTAGCCTCTTGCGCACATCAGACGGATCTGCGGACGAAATTACCCGAAAAGAAATATACCAGGAAGTGTCTCGAAGCCCGACGGAGCCACGGACCAAAACCAGGGAGTTTCCTCCCTGGTTTTGTCGCGGATCCGCAGCAAGAGCCGCGGATCCGCGGCAATGGAGTGGAGCCACGCGTCGATTTTTGACGCGTGGCCCCGTCTCGTCTTCTGGATGCTTCTGAGGCCTATAAAAGCCCCTGCAGTGGCCCAAAGCGCGAGCAGTCTTCATTTTTAGGGTAGGTGCAGATTTTAGGAGAGATTTAGTGTAGTGTAGGTGCTTTTCATTTCTCTTCTCTTGTATTTTCATTTGTTTTTAGATCATTGTAGTAGGGCTGAGTGATTTCTAGAGAGAGATAGTGAGGGATTGATGTAATAGAGAGTGACACTCTATGTAAAGATGCCTCCTTTCTCTTCCAATGTAATCTCCTTCATCTTCTACATGATTTCTTGCTAACTTTTCTTCTCATGGCAATCTAACTACTAACCACTAACCATCTAACCACTTACTTGATAATCCACATGAATCGGGTAGCCTCTACAAGGCCTTGTTCTTGCAAGAGCCATTGATGGCTAAAGATGATGGTGAAAAACACCTAGAGGGGGGTGAATAGGTGTAATTGCTAATCTAACAATCTTTTTAATCTAAATTGAAAGGATGGATGCAACGATCTCTCAAAACAAGACTAAGAGCCGAATACCCTGTTAAGGGTTCTGAACTCCTTCCTCCTGATTCCCCTTGAATGGGTTAGAGGTGCGTAATGCAACCTTGTTGTATGAGAATTGATCGAACAAAGAATGAATAATATGCAATGATGAAGTGCACACAAGATATGTCACAAGTATCACAAACTAGAGGCAATAACACAAGGAGAGATAAACTATAACACAAGCAAGATATAATGAGCAATAGAAATGAAGGACAAGAACGCAAAGCAATCGCAAACACAAGATATTTGTTTCGAGGTTCGAGCCACTGCTCTAATCCCCGCCTTCACCTCCGTGAAGGGTTTCCACTATCCACCGAGGACGCTTACACGGTCTACCAAAGACCCGAGCACCGAGCTCCACCACTTACAATAACTCTACTGAAGAGTTGTCTCCACAAGAACAAGAGGAACACAAGTAACCAAAGTGATCACAACAAGATCACTAAACTTCTTACAAACTCTCACTCTTTTACAACTTCCTTATAGATTGAGTAGGGAATTTTTGGCTCTAAGAAGTGTAGTGAGAAAAATTCAGTTGTAGAATGATATTTGCTAACAAACACAACTGAAAATAAGCTCAAGAAAGTATGAAAATTGGAGAGCTTAAAAACTTTTCTTCTCTTTTAAAAACTTTGAAAACTTGAGGATTTTTCTTGGTGTTTTGCAAGAGGCTATTTTCTCTATTTATAGGGAGAGGAATAGGTTAAAAACAATTTATTTTAAGCTTATTTGATCTGAAAAAGATCTCCAAAAAATCAGAAAAGGTCTGCCAAAACAGATTTGTAAAAACAGATTTTCAGATTGCACCAAAGAGGAAAGAGCCGTTGGCACTTTGCAGGCCTGGCGGTCGACCGGTCCGGTCGGCCGTCTGCCCTGCTGGCACTAGCCGTTGGGCTCCGGTCGACCAACCCGGTCGACCGTCCTCTACAAGAAAACACAGTTTTCTGAAGGCGGTCGACCGGCCGGTCGACCCAGAAAATCAGAGAGCAAGACTGCTTACAGTCGGTCGACCCGGCGGTCGGCCGACAGACATGCACAAGCGTGCACGTCCTGACACAAGCGCCGGTCGACCGGGCCGGTCGGCCGGTCTTGCCTGAAACAGAAAAACAGTAAAGGATAGAACTTGGAATTTTTTTGTAAAATCATTTTGGAATAAGGATAACTAAGTATTATGCTAGAGATAGTATACATACATGATTTAAACAAGATATTCATTTTGTAAGAGGTTGGAGTCATGTATATATATACTAAGGCATAAAACTTAGAAACAAAAGTTTTAACCATGAAAACTTGTATACAAAAGTGTGTGTGTGTATCCTAAAGCCAATTTCCAAAACTCAAACTTTAACAAGCTATTTCTTACATTGGTTCTAAGGACTACAAGTGCTTCAAGAGGGCTTCTTCATATGATCTTGCAAGCTTGATTCTTGAGCCCGAATTGAGGTGACTTGAGTCAAAACACCTTCCTTTAGGGAAGACACCTTCTAGTATTATTAGAACCCTGAAACACACTCAAACAACAAACGTTATTAGTACAAATAACTAATATGTTTTGTAATCATCAAAACACACTAAAAATGGGTGATTGTAACCTTGGGCCAACAATCTCCCCCTTTTTGATGATGACAAAACATATAAGTTATCTAAACAAAAATGGAAGAAGAGCTTGGAAAGCTCCCCCTCAAATAATGCTATGTATAGAGAATGACTATGAAAAGCTAAATACATAAAGCATAGCTAAATACATAAACACATAGTTTTGTCAAAAACTCAAATAAACAACAAACTTAATCTGTAAACTTATTTTTAAACTTTTAAACTTAATCTTTTTCTCCCCTTTTTGTCATACATCAAAAAGGGTTAAGCAAAGCAAACAAAACAAAGGAAATTTATCTTCAAGAATCCATAATGCAAACATTCAACTCACCACAAATAAACGAAAATCTAGCATAATCTAATGATTTAGTAAAAATATCGGCAAGTTGAAAATCAGTAGAAACATAGTCTATATCAATATCACCTTTCTCATAATGATCTCTAAGAAAGTGATACCTAATGTCAATGTGTTTGGTTTTACTATGTTGATTTGCATTCTTTGTCATGTGAATTGTACTAGTATTATCACAAAATATTTTAACATGATCAAAGTGTAAATCATAGTCGAGGAGAGTATGTTTCATCCAAAGAACTTGTGCACAACAAGCTCTGGCTGCAACATACTCCGCCTCGGCGGTTGATAGGGCTACGGAATTTTGCTTTTTGAAAGACCAAGATACAAGACAATTACCTAAGAATTGACATGTTCCACTTGTGCTCTTCCTATCTACCCTACAACCCGCATAGTCGGCATCCGAAAAACTCGTCATTGAAAATTGACCGGTTTTCGGATACCACAAACCCATCTCAATAGTGCCCTTAAGGTATCTAATTATGCGTTTAACCGCAATTATGTGAGACTCTTTAGGACAAGATTGAAAACGTGCACAAAGACAAACAGAAAACATAATATCCGGCCTACTAGCCGTTAAATAAAGCAAGCTACCTATCATGCTACGATATAATTTAATGTCTACACTTTTACCTTGTTCATCCTTATCAAGCTTCGTGGTCGTTGCCATGGGAGTTTTGCTCACTTTAGCTCCTTCAAGCCCGAACCTCTTGATGAGTTCCTTTGTGTACTTGGCTTGATTGATGAAGATTCCATCCTTCCTTTGCTTGATTTGGAGTCCAAGGAAATAGTTGAGTTCTCCCATCATAGACATTTCGAATTCGTCCTTCATGCATGATTCAAAAGCTTGACAAAGAGATTCATTAGTAGAACCAAAAATAATATCATCTACATAAATTTGTACAATTAGTATATCCTTTTCTACATGTCTTGTAAACAATGTTGTGTCAATTTTACCTTTCTTAAAACCATTTGAAATTAAAAATGAAGAAAGTCTTTCATACCAAGCCCTAGGGGCTTGTTTTAAACCATAAAGAGCTTTATCTAATTTAAACACAAAATCCGGATGTGTAGGATCAACAAACCCGGGGGTTGTTCAACATACACCTCCTCTTCAATAAAACCATTTAGAAAAGCACTTTTAACATCCATTTGAAATAATTTAAAATCTTTATATGAGGCAAAAGCTAGTGTCATCCGTATGTCTTCAAGCCGTGCTACGGGTGCAAAGGTTTCTTCAAAATCGATTCCTTCGATTTGAGTGTAACCTTGGGCAACTAACCTAGCTTTATTTCTAACTACGTTACCCGATTCATCCAACTTGTTCTTAAAGATCCACTTAGTACCAATTGTTGGTCTATCGTGGGGCCTAGGAACAAGATGCCAAACTTGGTTGTGCTCAAATTGATTGAGCTCCTCTTGCATAGCAAGCAACCAATATGAATCGGCCTCGGCTTCGAGGACGTTCTTGGGTTCAACATGAGAAATAAATGCATAATGACCACAAAAATCATGAAGTTTAGAGCGAGTGGTTACCCCTTTTGATACTTCACCTATGACGAGGTCCTTGGGATGATGAGGATTGTATCTCCAATCCTTTGGAAGTTGTTGAGGAGGCTCCACTTCATTTGTTTGATTTTCATTTCCTTGTGCCTCTTCCACTTTAGCTTCACTTCCTTCATCATCCTTTGGCTTGTCTCCCATAGTAGGTGTATCCTCCAAGGTCACTTTCTCCAAGCCTTCATCCAATGCATCTATTTCTACAACATTCTTAACAAACAAGTTAGATTCTTCAAACTTAACATGTATAGATTCCTCAATAGTCAAAGATGATCTATTGAAAATTCTATAGGCTTTACTAGTGTTAGAATAACCCACAAAAATAGCCTCATAAGATCTAGCATCAAATTTTCCTAAGTTATCTTTTGTATTTAAAACAAAGCATTTACATCCAAAAACCTTGAAATAAGAAACATTTGGTTTTCTAGAAAAGTACATTTCAAAAGAAGTTTTTGAAGCATTTTTACATAAGAAAACACAATTTGATATATAGCATGATGTATTAACGGCCTCGGCCCACAAATAATGTGGTAGACCGTATTCACTAAGCATTGTCCTAGCCATCTCTTGTAATGTTCTATTTTTCCTTTCAACTACTCCATTTTGTTGTGGAGTTCTAGGACAAGAAAGTTCATGCTTTATTCCATGTTCTTCACAAAAAGTGGTAAAGGGTAGGTTAATAAATTCACCTCCTCTATCACTTCTTATTCTTACAATTGAAGTATCTTTTTCCTTTTCAACTCTTTTCTTAAAGGCTTGAAAATGTGAAAAGGCTTGGTTTTTATGTTCAAGAAAGAAAACCCAAGTAAAACGTGAAAAATCATCAACCAAAACAAATGCAAACCTATTCCCACTTAGACTTTTGGTTTGTGTTGGACCAAATAAATCCATATGGATCAACTCCAAAGGATGTGATGTCATGATATCCTTAATTGACTTGAAAGAAGACTTAGTTTGTTTCCCAAATTGACATGCGTCACAAACTCGGTCCTTTTCAAAATTCAAACAAGGAATACCTTTCACCATTTCCTTTGTGTTTAGCCTAGATATATGGTCAAATGAAATGTGGCCTAATCTTCTATGCCACAACCAAGAGTCATCATCGAGGGCTTTTAAACAAGTAATATTACAAGACATATTTGACATATCAATCATATAAACATTATTTTCGCGAAAATCGGAAAACACACAAATATTAGAAGTTCTATCAATTACTTTACAAACTACATTATCAAAAACTACATCAAAACCTTTATCACAAAGTTGACTAACACTCAAGAGGTTATGCTTGAGCCCGTCAACTAAAACTACATTCTCAATTAAAGGGGATGTGTCAAGTTTTACATTACCGATACCGATGATTTTACCCTTGGCGTCATCTCCGAAGGTGACGGTGCCACCTTCATGATATCTTGATAGGGTTGCAAAGTTGTTGATGTCCCAAGTCATGTGCCTAGAGCAACCACTATCAAGATACCACAATCCTCTACGTCGTTGGACCTTGGAAAGTACCTACATCATTTAACAAAATTGTTGACTTTGGTACCCAAATTTTCTTGGGTCCTTGAAAGTTAGTGTTGCGAACCCAAATATTATGATGTGAGGCATTTAGTCTATCATAGCAAAAATTAGCTACGTGTCCTTTACGACCACAAAATGAGCATGTAAACACTTTTCTATGCATGAAAGCATGATGTGTATGTGTATGGTGAGCATGCTTTGGGGGTTTGCCATGATGTAAAGGTTGTGTGGTATGTACATGAGTATGAGCATGGTAAGCATTTTTCTTAGGGGCTTGTTTCTTAGGAAACATAGCCTAAATCTTCTTCTTATCAAACTCACAATTTTTCAAAACAATTCCTAATGATTCTATTCTTTCTTTAAGCATGGTAATCTCGTTAGAATCAACTAGTGGGGATTTGCCTTTACAAGAAATCTTGTACTTATCAAAATCATTTTTAGTAGTAACTAAAGTAGAGAGCAAGTCATCCTTTTCTTTTGAAAGAGTAAGTACTTGAAGATTAAGAGATTCATTTTCCTTTTTCATTTTTAAATACTTTTTCTTTAAAAAATCATAGTTATGAGAAAGTTCTACAAATGCTTCTCCTAGTTCATCCATGGAAAGTTCATCATTAGGAGAAGTGGAAGAGGTTACCTTGCTTGTGCTTTCATTGGCCATGAAGCACATGTTGGCGGTGTCGATTTCGTCCTCGGATTCGCTCTCGGAATCCCATGTTGCCTTCATTGCTTTCTTCTTGAAAGGCTTCTTGGAGGTGGAGGGTTTTGCTTTTTCCGGGCATTCCGCAACAATGTGATCCGGTCTTTGGCAATTGAAGCATACAATTTTTCTTTCTTCTTTGCCCCCTTGCCATCTCCTTCTTCCTTGAAATTTTGCCTTGTTGTACATCCTCCGGACGTTCTTCACAAGAAGTGAGAGCTCTTCGTCATCTTCTTCTTCATCATCTTCGTCGGAGTGAGTGGATTGACTTTTGAAGGCAATAGTTTTCTTCTTGGAAGGAGCCATATCCTCCCTTGCTTTTCTCTCCATCTCATAGGTTTTGAGGTTCCCAATGAGACCAATTAACTCCATCTCCTCCTTGTCATTGAGTTCCTTCAAGGTTGTTGCTTTTACTTCCCATGAAGGAGGAAGAGCCCGGATGATCTTTCTAACTCTTTGATCATTATCAATGACATCACCTAGAGAAGAAAGTCCATTAGTGATCTTAGTAAATTTTGTAACCATATCATCTATGGTTTCATTTTCTTGCATGCAAAAGTTTTCATATTGGGACCGAAGAAGGTCTATTTTAGCCCTCTTCACTTGTGAAGTCCCCTCATGTGTTACTAGTAAATGTGTCCAAATCTCAAATGCGGATTTGCAATGGATTACCCTAGATATGTCATCATCATTGAGGGCTTGAAGTAGTGCATAGTGAGCCCTAGCATTGGCATCAAACTCCTTAGTCTCAATTTCGGACCAAGTAGATTCATCACCGGGGGGTGCACTAAAGGGTTTGGTCACGGCCTTTGCAACTCAACTACCTAGAGATTGCAAGAAAACGGTCATCTTAACCTTCCATATGGGAAAGTTAAGCCCATCAAACATAGGGGGTGTCTTGATACCATCGGCCATCTTTACTAAGTGAGAATGAATGAATGATTAGCAAAATTAGGATCTCTCTAAGGTTGTTAAGCCAAGAGCCTAGAGTCCAAGCTCTGATACCAATTGAAAAAACCTAGAGGGAGGGTGAATAGGTGTAATTGCTAATCTAACAATCTTTTTAATCTAAATTGAAAGGATGGATGCAACGATCTCTCAAAACAAGACTAAGAGCCGAATACCCTGTTAAGGGTTCTGAACTCCTTCCTCCTGATTCCCCTTGAATGGGTTAGAGGTGCGTAATGCAACCTTGTTGTATGAGAATTGATCGAACAAAGAATGAATAATATGCAATGATGAAGTGCACACAAGATATGTCACAAGTATCACAAACTAGAGGCAATAACACAAGGAGAGATAAACTATAACACAAGCAAGATATAATGAGCAATAGAAATGAAGGACAAGAACGCAAAGCAATCGCAAACACAAGATATTTGTTTCGAGGTTCGAGCCACTGCTCTAATCCCCGCCTTCACCTCCGTGAAGGGTTTCCACTATCCACCGAGGACGCTTACACGGTCTACCAAAGACCCGAGCACCGAGCTCCACCACTTACAATAACTCTACCAAAAAGTTGTCTCCACAAGAACAAGAGGAACACAAGTAACCAAAGTGATCACAACAAGATCACTAAACTTCTTACAAACTCTCACTCTTTTACAACTTCCTTATAGATTGAGTAGGGAATTTTTGGCTCTAAGAAGTGTAGTGAGAAAAACTCGATTGTAGAATGATATTTGCTAACAAACACAACTGAAAACAAGCCAAGAAAGTATGGAAAATTGGAGAGCTTAAAAACTTTTCTTCTCTTTTAAAAACTTTGAAAACTTGAGGATTTTTCTTGGTGTTTTGCAAGAGGCTATTTTCCTCTATTTATAGGGAGAGGAATAGGTTAAAAACAATTTATTTTAAGCTTATTTGATCTGAAAAAGATCTCCAAAAAATCTGAAAAGGTCTGCCAAAATAGATTTGTAAAAACAGATTTTCAGATTGCACCAAAGAGGAAAGAGCCGTTGGCACTTTGCAGGCCTGGCGGTCGACCGGTCCGGTCGGCCGTCTGCCCTGCTGGCACTAGCCGTTGGGCTCCGGTCGACCAATCCGGTCGACCGTCCTCTACAAGAAAACACAGTTTTCTGAAGGCGGTCGACCGGCTGGTCGACCCAGAAAACCAGAGAGCAAGACTGCTTACAGTCGGTCGACCCGGCGGTACAGACATGCACAAGCGTGCACGTCCTAACACAAGCGCTGGTCGACCGGGCCGGTCGGCCGGTCTTGTCTGAAACAGAAAAACAGTAAAGGATAGAACTTGGAATTTTTTTGTAAAATCATTTTGGAATAAGGATAACTAAGTATTATGCTAGAGATAGTATACATACATGATTTAAACAAGATATTCATTTTGTAAGAGGTTGGAGTCATGTATATATATACTAAGGCATAAAACTTAGAAACAAAAGTTTTAACCATGAAAACTTGTATACAAAAGTGTGTGTGTGTATCCTAGAGCCAATTTCCAAAACTCAAACTTTAACAAGCTATTTCTTACATTGGTTCTAAGGACTACAAGTGCTTCAAGAGGGCTTCTTCATATGATCTTGCAAGCTTGATTCTTGAGCCCGAATTGAGGTGACTTGAGTCAAAACACCTTCCTTTAGGGAAGACACCTTCTAGTATTATTAGAACCCTGAAACACACTCAAACAACAAACGTTATTAGTACAAATAACTAATATGTTTTGTAATCATCAAAACACACTAAAAACGGGTGATTGTAACTTGGGCCAACAGATGGGTTCTAACATCTAACTTGCTAACTTGCTAACCAAGCTAACTCTCTTTTATTTCATGCTTTCTTTTAATGTTCTAATGAGTTGATGCTTGTATTAGCTTGATCTTGATGCAAGTCTTGAATGTAAAGAACCATCTATGTGCCATGCTTTGTATCCTCTCTTGAAGCCAAGGATTAGTGATGGCCGAGGATCAAAATGTGAGGCAACTATCATGAAGAGGTTAGCATGATTAGTGGAACAATTAGTAGTTAGTAGCCATGAGTTTTCTTTTATCTTGTTTTAGAGATCTTTCAAGCAATTCTTTTATCGTTCTCCCATCGATGTTTTCACCATCCTCTTAGTTTACCTTTGTTCCATCTTCTTCTCTAGTTTTTTCCAACTCACTTTTATTTTGCTTTCTTCGCCGTTTTCATCGCTCTCCTCACCTACCACATTCTGGATTTCCTTTTCTTTTCTTTTTCATTCTTTATCATTCTTTTAACAAAGAAGAACTGTTAACAAACAACGTGAATAGAAACTGTCAATGCTTCTATCGCCTCCCTTCCCTGTGGATACAACCTGCTGAGCCAATGCTATAACGGAAGTATCGAGGGTACATTAGCACATTCGAGCTTTTCATTGATTTCACATAAAACACACTTTTGAGTGCTAGTTCCGCCTCGATCACATACCAAGCCCTAGGGGCTTGTTTTAAACCATAAAGAGCTTTATCAAGTTTAAAAATAAAATCCGGATGTGTAGGATCAACAAACCCGGGGGGTTGTTCAACATACACTTCCTCCTCAATAAAACCATTTAAGAAAACACTTTTAACATCCATTTGAAACAAATTAAAATCTTTATAAGAGGCAAATGCTAGTGTCATCCGTATGGCTTCAAGCCGTGCTACGGGTGCAAATGTTTCTTCAAAATCGATTCCCTCGATTTGAGTGTAACCTTGGGCAACTAACCTAGCTTTATTCCTAACCACGTTTTCCGACTCATCCAACTTGTTCTTAAAGATCCACTTAGTACCAATTGTTGGTCTATCGTGGGGCCTAGGAACAAGGTGCCAAACTTGGTTGCGCTCAAATTGATTGAGCTCCTCTTGCATGGCTAGCAACCAATATGAGTCGGTCTCGGCTTCGAGAACGTTCTTGGGTTCAAAATGTGAAATAAAAGCATAGTGTCCACAAAAATCATGAAGTCTAGAGCGAGTGGTTACTCCTTTAGATACTTCACCTATGACGAGGTCCTTGGAATGATGTGGATTGTATCTCCAATCCTTTGGAAATTGTTGAATAGGCTCCACATCAATTGTTTGAATTTCATTCCCTTGAGCCCCTTCTTCTTTAGCTTCACTTCCTTCATCATCCTTTGGCTTGTCTTCAATAGTTGGTGTATCCTCCAAGGTAACCTTCTCCAAATCTCCATGCAAAGGATCTATTTCTACAACATTCTTAACAAACAAGTTAGATTCCTCAAACTTGACATGTATAGATTCCTTAATAGTCAAGGATGACTTATTGAAGATTCTATAAGCCTTACTAGTATTTGAATATCCTACAAAAATTGCCTCATAAGATCTAGCATTAAATTTACCTAAATTATCTTTTGTATTTAAAACAAAACATTTGCATTCAAAAACTTTAAAATATGAAACATTTGGCTTTCTAGAAAAATAAATCTCAGAAGAAGTTTTTAAAGTATTTTTGCATAAGAAAACACGGTTTGATATATAACATGAAGTATTAACGGCCTCGGCCCACAAATAATGTGGGAGACCATATTCACTAATCATTGTCCTAGCCATCTCTTGTAATGTTCGATTTTTCCGTTCAACTACTCCATTTTGTTGTGGAATTCTAGGACAAGATAGTTCATGTTTAATTTCATGTTCTTCACAAAAAGTAATAAAGGGTAGGTTAATGAATTCACCACCTCTATCACTTCTTATTCTTACAATAGAAGATTCTTTTTCCTTTTCAACTCTTTTCTTAAAGGCTTAAAAATGTGAAAAGGCTTGATTTTTATGCTCTAAAAAGAAAACCCATGTAAAACGTGAAAAATCATCAACTAAAACAAATGCAAAACGGTTCCCACTTAGACTTTTGGTTTGGGTTGGACCAAATAAATCCATATGGATTAACTCCAAAGGACGTGATGTCATGATATCCTTGATTGACTTGAAAGAGGACTTGGTTTGTTTCCCAAGTTGGCACGCGTCACAAACGCGGTCCTTTTCAAAGTTCAAACAAGGAATACCCTTCACCATTTCCTTTGTGTTTAACCTAGATATATGGTCAAAAGAAATGTGGCCTAATCTTCTATGCCACAACCAAGAGTCATCATCGAGGGCTTTTAAACAAGTAATATTACAAGACATATTAGACATATCAATCATATAAACATTATTTTCACGAAAACTGGAAAATACACAAGTATTAGAAATTCTATCTATAACTTTACAAACTAAATTATCAAAAATAACATCAAAACCTTTATCACAAAGTTGACTGACACTCAAGAGATTATGCTTGAGGCCATCAACTAAAACAACATTTTCAATAATAGGGGATGTACCAAGTTTGACATTACCGATACCGATGATTTTACCCTTGGCATCATCTCCGAAGGTGACGGTGCCACCTTCATGGTATCTTGATAGGGTTGCAAAGTTTTTGATGTCCCAAGTCATGTGCCTTGAGCAACCACTATCAAGATATCACAATCCTTTACGTATTTGGGCTTTGGAAGGTACCTACATCATTTAACAAGTTTATTGACTTTGGTACCCAAATTCTCTTGGGTCCTTGAAAGTTAGTATTTCGAACCCAAATATTATGTTGAGATGCATTAAGTCTATCATAGCAAAACTTAGCTAAGTGACCTTTACGGCCACAATAAGTACATGAAAACACCTTCCCATACATGAATGCATGATGTGTATGTGTAGGGTGAGCATGTTTTAGGGGTTTGTCACGATGTAAAAGTTGTGTGGTATGAACATGAGCATGAGCATGTAAAGCATGTTTCTTAGGGGCTTGTTTCTTAGGAAACATAGCCTCAATTTTATTCTTATTAAATTCACACTTTTTCAAAACTACTCCTAATGAGTCAATTCTTTCTTTAAGCATGGAAATCTCATTTGTATCAACTAGTGGGGACTTGCCTTTACAAGAAACTTTGTAGTTATCAAAATCCTTTTGAGTGGAAACTAAAGTGGAAAACAAATCATCTTTTTCTTTGGAAAGAGTAAAAACTTGATGATTAAGAGACTCATTTTCCTTTTTCATTTTTAAATACTTTTTCTTTAGAAAATCATAATTATGTGAAAGTTCTACAAATGCTTCTCCTAATTCATCCATGGAAAGTTCATCATTAAGAAAAGTGGTAGGGGTTACCTTACTAGTGCTTTCATTGGCCATGAAGCACATGTTAGCGGTGTCAACTTCGTCCTCGGATTCGCTCTCGGAATCCCATGTGGCCTTCAAAGCTTTCTTCTTGAAAGGCTTCTTGGAGGTGGATGGCTTTACCTTATCCGGACACTCCGCTACAATGTGACCGGTCTTTGGCAATTGAAGCAAATAATCTTCTTTTCTTCCTTGCCACGTTGCCATCTCCTTCTTCCTTGGAATTTAGCCTTGTTGTACATCCTCCGAACGTTCTTCACAAGAAGTGAGAGCTCTTCGTCATCTTCTTCTTCATCGTCTTCGTCAGAGTGTGAGGATGACTTTTGAAGGCTATGGTCTTCTTCTTGGAAGGAGCCAATTCCTCCCTTGCCTTTCTCTCCATCTCATGGGTTTTGAGGTTCCCAATGAGACCTATAAGCTCCATCTCCTCCTTGTCATTGAGTTCCTTCAAGGTAGTTGCTTTGACTTCCCATGAAGGAGGAAGAGCCCGGATGATCTTCCTTACTCTTTGGTCATTATCAATAACATCACCTAGAGAAGAAAGTCCATTAGTAATCTTAGAAAATTTTGTAACCATATCATCTATGGTTTCATTTTCTTGCATGGAAAATTCTCATATTGGGACCGAAGAAGGTCTATCTTAGCCCTCTTCACTTGTGAGGTCCCCTCATGTGTAACAAGCAAATGTGACCATATTTCAAATGCGGATTTACAATGAATTACTCTAGAAATATCATCATCATTAAGTGCTTGGAGTAATGCATAGTGAGCCCTAGCATTTGCATCAAATTCTTTTGTCTCTATTTCGGTCCAAGTGGACTCATCACCGGTGGGTGCACTAAAAGGTTTGGTCACCGCCTTTGCAACCCGACTTTCTAGAGATTGCAAAAATACGGTCATCTTAACTTTCCATATGGGAAAGTTAAGGCCATCAAACTTAGGGGGTGTCTTAATACCATCGGCCATGTTTACTAAGTGAGAGTATATAAAATGAATGAAGTGATTAGCAAATAGAGGATCTCTCTAAGGTTGTTAAGCCAAGAGCCTAGAGTCCAAGCTCTGATACCAATTGAAAAACACCTAGAGGGGGGTGAATAGGTGTAAATGCTAATCTAACAATCTTTTTAAAATAAGTATGAATGAATGATGCAACGATCTCTCAAAACAAGACTAAGAGCCGAATACCCGTGTTTTCCATTGATTTGCAAAGGGGAAAACTTACAATAAAAACAGGTTTGAGGAGCTAAATTACAAGTATTCTTAAAAAGATTACAAGTAGATCTCCTCAGAGATTCTGGAGAAGTGTGCCGATAGGAGTCTGGTCAGCGCGCGACCACTTTGTCCCTTTGACGATGCGAGCGATGAGATTCCCTTCTCGCCTGGTTCCAGGAATCAGAGAATAGAGGGCCGGTAGAACCCTCTTGCTACTTCTCAAAACCGCCTTCGGTTAGGAATTCCTTCTCGCCTGGTTCCGGAGATTCCTTGGGAAGAAGGTAGGTATTAGGGTATCAGCACCCTGAATAGAGAAGTAATTCTCTAAAAAGTCTCTGAATTCAAGAACGCGCGGTGCGTCGTGAAGAAGCCTCTGCTTGTGGAGTCCTCTCTCTTCGTGCGTGGCTTCCGAAAAGAAGATGAAGATCCTCTTCCCTTGTGCCCCTGGCGGGCTATTTATAGGGAGAGTAAGGGCATAACCGTCCCCTTGGAGGTATGGAAACAGATTGAACCGAATCTGTTTGAATTTGGAATGTAGCCTTGCTGCGAGGCTAAGATCAGCTTCTGCGAAGCTAGAAATGGCAGGTCGGTTGATCTTCTTGATCTGTTTTGATCCTTTCCATATCGTTGGAGGATTTCCCTTGATCTTCTTACTCGTTTTTAGAAGAGTCAAAAGATTGTGGCAATCAACTGCCAAATTTGATCTCCAATTTGATCTTAATTAGATTTGATCTGATTGGATCTGATCTCATCCGGAGATTTGATAAGTCAAAAGTTGACCATAGCAGACTAATAGCGGAGCTGCCCGCATTGAGCTCGTAGCGGAGCTAGAAACGGTTTCTGGCGAAGTCTGAAAAGAGGCTTTTCAGTGAAGCTAGAAGTCTTCTGTGGCGAGGCTATAAGTTAGCTTTCTGGCGAGGTTCTGAATGACTTCAAGGCGAGGTCGGGCGATCCTAGCCTCTCAAGCGAGGCTATCCCTTTGGGCTCATGTGATGCTAAGTGCTAGCACCTTAGACCTGCTGAGGTCTGTTTAGAAACAATCCGGGTTCACTGTCTGCTTGCTGGATCAGTAGAGTCCAAGTTGCTTCCCTGTCCCTCGGAGATGGGTGAAAACTGGTCTTCAGCTCGTCTGTCACTTGTCTTTTGTAAATGTCAACAAGTTTAGACATTGTTCGGACCAATAAGAATCTTGTCTTTTTTTAAGTGTCAACAAGACCCCCTTCAAAGTTTTCGAAAGTCTGCAATGGCTCAAACTTCAAATACTTTGAACTGCTTTAATCGGTGGTGTGTGGAGTATGAACGTCGCCATGATGGTTGAGTTCAGCTTCGCTTTCGATCCTGCTTTGGGATCAGTTTACCGAAGAATTTGCAGATTCGCGACTCTGAGTAGCTTCGCGTGCGAGTAGCTCCACATCTGGGCTTCCGGGAATAAGTTCGCTCTGGAACATCTGTCGCTTTCCCAAGGCCAACGGCTGTGGGCCGGTTACGAGGAGGATTACTCCTTCTCTTACACTGATCGAGGGAGATATCCTCTGATCGTGTATTCCAAGGGAGGATATTCCCTTTCTTCAAGGCGCCATAAGTGCCTTTATGAGGGAGACGTTTCTTCCTTTGCACGGTTCCAAGGGAAACCGTCCCTTTTCCCAAGGCGCAATAAGTGCCTTAAACGCGCTCGTGCTTCCACGCTTGAGGCGGCAACGCTCAGGCCATGGGGCCTATAAATAGGACACTTGAAGTCCTCTGAAGAGAAATAATCTGCTCTTCTTCTTTTCTCTTGGTTGAGAGAGATACTTAGATCTCTGAATTAGTGAGGATGCTCACTCGGGTTTTACCCGGCCAAGGACCGGTAAGCCTTGATCGTTCGACAACTTCACCAGTTTTAGGGAATTCATCTCCCTTAATTTAGCTTTGACAGCTACTTCAGGGATTAGTTTCCCTTGTTCTTCATCTTGCAATTGGCTGTTCCGCAGAGAAGAATTTCAGCATAGCTTTCCAGCAAAGCTATCGTCTTGACTTGATCAGAGAAAGATTACTGCATGTTAAGTCCGCTACACAGGCAGAACTTGGGACTTGGTCTCTTCAAAGTTGAGCCAGTCTTGCCATATAGGTGAGGCTAAGACTGTGTCTCACAGGATCAGTCTGGCTTAGCCATATAGGCGAGGCTAGGACTTGGCGTTTGCTGAGCTAGCCCATCACTGCTGTGCAAGCGAGGCTTATCCTCTGCTTTCACTGAAATCAGATTGCTTCACCCCCAAAGAGTCTGACTTAGTATTTTGCAGCTTCTCCTATATTTAGCTGCTAATCTGTTCTGATTTGTATTGCAGTGAGCTATGTTCGCCAATCTTGTGACTTGATGAAAGAGACCGAAAAGTTGCCTTATGCTTCCCCAGTTGAAGCTTTACTTTTAAGCAGGAGGAACAACTTGGGGCAGCGGATGCGTGTCCCAGAGGCTATTGGCAGCCTCTTATCCGAGATGACCCGCTTTGAGGCGAGGCTGGTAGCCGCTTACAGGAGATGATCCATTTCGGGATAGCGGACGTCACCCGTGAGATCACTGACATCATTGCCAATTCCCATTATAGAAGGTCGATCCTACCGGTGACAATCAGTCCTTTGCCAATTTTCACGAAAAGGCAATCAGCTTTCTGGTAGCAAAATCTGCCATTAAGCGAAGGATTACGGCCTTGTGCAGGAGGAAGGCCTTTCGTGTCCAGTTAGTCTGGCTTGAAAGCAGATAAGACCACTTGTATTCCTTTTGCGCAAATGATCCTGTTGGGCAATTGACTATGTTGCACGAAACACAACCTTGATGTATTATCAATGTACCCTTCCTTTTAAATCAATGAAAATGCATCTGCTGATCATCTGACTTTTGTTTGCTGTCGTTGAGGGCTTGGCCATAGCGGGGCTGAACTTCGGGCGGAGTCAAGGATAGGGTCCTTCTCTCTGTTTTTTTTTTATGATCCTCACGCGAAGCTGGCATATTGACGAAATAGGCCTTTAGTGGGCCAAGGCAACCCTTTTGGCGAAGTTCTTGATGAACTTGTGCGAAGTCCGCACTTCGACTCATGGCGAGGTTAACCCTTAGTGGGGTTGAATCAGCGCTTCTCGGGAAGGCGCTTTAGGCGGCGTTTCAAATTAATTCGAAACGGCGGCCTGTGCCTTTTTCGAGGCATCGTTTCAGGCGCTGATTGGCCTATAAAAGCCCGATCGGGCTGAGAAAGAGCAGATCTCTTTGCTTGAAATTTTCAGAGAACTTTTGACTCTTCTCCTTTTTCTTTCCTCTTTATTCAGAAAGCTTGAGAACTTTCACAGCTCTTCAATGGCGCCCAAAAGACGAGCGGGAAAAGAAGTGGCGACCTCTGCAGCGGAGGGTCCTTCTCCTCCTCCGGTCATCGAACGGCCAATTGCTGGTAAGGGACTTTCCCTTTTGATTAGAGACTGTTGTCCTTCTTTAAGAGTCGATATTTGACTATCTTGGGATGAATCCAGAACGATCAAGCATGATCGGTTATCGTTAGGGAATCTATTTCCCTGAGTTTCTCTCATTTTCTGTTGGCCCAAAAGGTTACACTCTCAAATTGTTGAGTTTTGATGATGACAAACCAAATAAGAGCTATTTGGTACTAATAAGTTTGTTCAATATTAGTTTCAGGTCAGTACCATATTTGGAGGCCATTGCTTAGCTATTGCAAAAACTTCTACGTTCATGAAGCAAAGAAGGCATATTGCACATCAAGGAAGGAACATAGAAGAGAAGGCTCTAGCAAGGCATAGCTTGACTCAAGACCTCTAGATTGCTTTAGAAGACTACAATAGATTTGTTTATAGTTTTATAGTTTTGTTAAAGAATAGTGAATAGGTTTGAAGCTCTTTTCACACACGTTTTTGCGCACACATTATTCCCAAAAATATTCCCTATAATATGTACAAAATATTTTTGTATACAATCTTCTGCCTACATATTCATCTTTATGTTTTATACTTATCTCTATTTAAAATATTTTTGATAAAAATCTTTTTCTCCTCAAAATTCCGTTTGTATTTGGACTTTTGACCTGAGCCGGTCGACCGACCGGTCGGCCGACCATGTGTCAGGTCAAGCCGGTCGACGACCAAGTCGACCGAGGTTCTAGCAGCTGCACGTATCCATGTGCACGTTTCCCGATCGACCGCGCGGTCGACCGAAGCCTGCCTGACTGACAGACTTTTGCTCTCTGTATTTTTGGGTCGACCGGGCGGTCGACCGATAGCCTGTAACGGCTCTTTTTTTGAAACGGCGGTCGACCGACCGGTCGACCGGTATAGCCGTTGAACAGTAAACGGCTATTATTTTAAACCTGTTTTATTTTGTCTTTTTCTATTTTAATTATGTTTAAAAGAGATTCTCTTGTCTTAATACTTCCTAATTTTCAGTAAGTAAGGTTTATCCTTAATCCCTAGCCCTCTACTATAAATAGGGGTGATTGGGGAGAGGTTTGGTCACTAGAAAAATTTGCAAAAATTCCAAAAGTTTAAGGCATTCAAAAGAGCTTGGTTCTTGGTTTTTGTGCTGAAATTCTCTCTCATTTTCTGAAGTGTTTTTCAAGAACTCTCTGATTTCTTTTTCTTTTCTCTTTACACACAAGAACTTCAAATCCTACTCATTGTTCTCTAAGGACCTTTTGTAAGGGAAGAGAATTTTTTTTTTAAAAGAGAGTTTGTGGTCTTTTGACTACTAAGAGATTGCTTGTACTTGAGATTGTGGAGTTGGGTACTCCGTGTAATTGTGACATCTTTGTGATAGTGAAAGTAGTTAGTAATCCTTCTGGGGAAGGCGGGGAAGTAGAGCTGGGTGCTCGAACCTCGATAACAATTCTTGGTGTTTGCGTTTGGTTTACTTTCTTGTGCTTCTTGCTTTACTTTCATTGCACTTTTTACTTGCTCTTTATTGTCATTGCAATACTCACTTGTATTCATTCATCTTGTCAATCATAGTCTCATACAACAAGATTGCATTGTGCACCTCCAACTCATTTTAAGAGGAATCACGAGGAAGGAGTTCAGAACCCTTCACAGGGCATTCGGCTTCTAGTCTTGTTTTGGGCGATTGTTGCATCATATTTTTAAGTTTGCATTTGATTAGCATTATCACCTATTCACCCCCCTCTAGGTGATTTTCAATTGGTATCAGAGCTTGACTCTAGGTTTGGCTTAACATCCTTAGAGAGATCCTTAAAATTTGCTAATCAACATTTTCATTCCATCATTCATACACTAGTAAACATGGCCGATAACATCAAAACCCCTCCTAAATTTGATGGACTTAATTTCCCAATTTGGAAGGTTAGGATGACCATTTTCTTGCAATCTTTAGGTAGCTTAGTAGCAAAGTCCTTGACCAAACCCTATGTAAGACCTGATAGCGATGAAAGCACTTGGACTGACTTTGCCTTTAGAGAATATGAGGCTAACTCCAAAGCCCAAAACTCCCTCCTAACCGCCTTGAATGAGGATGACCTTACACGGGAATTCATTGCCAATCCGCTTATGAGATTTGGCAACATCTTTTGGTCACACACGAAGGGACTTCACAAGTCAAGAGAGCTAAGATAGATCTCTTGAGGTCCCAATATGAGTCTTTTAAAATGATTGATGACGAATCTATAGATTGTATGATTACAAGGTTTACTAAAATCACCAATGCTCTTTCTTTCTTAGGTGATGATATCTCCAATGATCAAAAGGTGCGAAAAGTAATTCGGGCTCTTCCTACTTCATGGGAGATAAAGGCCACCACCTTGAAAGAATTAAACGACAAGAATGAAATGGACCTCATTAGTCTCATTGGGAACCTAAAGACCCATGAGATGGAAAAGAAGGCAAGAGAAGAGGCGGCTCCACAAAAGAAGAAATCCTTAGCTTTCAAGTCCTCATCCACTCTTGATGATGATGAAGAAGATGAAGAAGAAGATGAGGAGCTCTCCCTCCTCGTACGAAATGTCAAAAGGATGTACCGAAAGAACAAGCTCAACTTCCGAAGGAAATTTGAAGGCAAAGAGGAGAGAAGAATTATTTGCTACAATTGTAGAAAGCCCGACATATCATGGCGGATTGCCCGGAGTTCAAGAAGAACATGACTTCCTCCTTCAAGCCAAAGAAGCCGGTGGAGAAGAAAGCCTACAAAGCCACATGGGATTCGGAGAGCGAATCCGAAGAAGAGGTGGATACGGCTAACATGTGTTTCATGGCAAACACTCCAAAGGTAACCCCTCAATCTCATGATGATGATGATGATGATGAATTGAGTAAAGAAGTTCTTGTGCATGCCTTTGTTGAACTCTCCGAAACTTATGATAATAAAAAGATTGAATGTTCTAAATTAGAAAAGGAAGTTGCTTTTCTTAAAAATCAACTTGCTATGATTTCTAAAGAAAAAGATGAAATTTCTTCCAATCTCATTTCTATTCAAAAAGAATTTAGTGCTTACAAGATTTCTTGTAAGGCAAAATTTCCTATGGTTGATGAAAAATAAATTTCTTCTTTAAAAACTAAAATGGTTGATTTTGAAAAAGTTTTGAAAGATTGTGCTTTTAACACAAAGAAACTTGAAGAAAAGTTTTCAAAAAGGCACTCCTCACATGCTAAAGGTCCTCATGTTAAGATTCCTCATGCTCACACTACACACCACACTCATGCTAAATCCACACATGCTCACAAGTCACACACTCACTATGCTTTTAAATATGGTAGAGTGTATAGATGTACTTATTGTGGTAAAAATGGACATTTGGCTAAGTTTTGTTATGACCAACTAAATAGATCAAATAATCTTGTTTGGGTTCATGACACTAACACCTTAGGACCCAAGAAAATGTGGGTACCAAAATCAAGTCTTAAATTATTTGATGTAGGTACACACCAAGGCTCCAAGACGTAGGGAGCGGTGGTACCTTGATAGTAGTTGTTCAAGACACATGACGTGGGACATCAACAACTTTACAACCCTATCAAGGTACACGGAAGGTGGCATCGTCACCTTCGGGGATGACTTCAAAGGAACTATCATCGGTATAGGTAACATTCAAATTGGTACATCTCCTACTATAGAAAATGTTTCTTTAGTTGATGGTTTAAAACATAATTTGCTTAGCATTAGTCAACTTTATGACCGTGGACTTAAAGTTGTTTTTGATGATTCTTCTTGTAAGATTTTTGATGTTAAATCCAATGATTGTATTCTTACCGGTTTTCGTGATAACAATGTTTATATCATTGACATGCTTAATTTAGATTGTTCTACTAAATGCTTGAATGCTTTTGATGAAAATTCTTGGCTTTGGCATAGAAGATTAGGACATGCATCTTTTGACCATCTTTCTAGGATTAATTCAAAGGAATTGGTGAAGGTATACCTTACTTGAAGTTTGAGAAAGACCGCATTTGTGGTGCGTGCCAACTTGGGAAACAAACCAAGTCTTCCTTCAAACCAATCAAGGATATCATGTCAACTAGGCCTTTAGAATTAATTCATATGGATCTCTTTGGACCAACTAAAACTAAGAGCTTAAATGGTAGTAGATTTGCATTTGTTTTGTTGATGATTTTTCTCGCTTCACTTGGGTTTTCTTTGGAACACAAAGATCAAACTTTTCTCATTTCAAAATATTTCGAAAAAGGGTTGAAAAAGAAAAAGGTTTTTCGATTTTGAAAATAAGGAGTGATAGAGGTGGTGAGTTTGTTAACCAACTCTTCATGACTTATTGTGATGAAAAGGGAATCAAGCATGAAATGTCTTGTCCTAGGACTCCACAACAAAATGGAGTTGTAGAAAAGAAAACAGAACACTTCAAGAGATGGCTAGGACAATGATAAGTGAATATGACCTCCCTCAATATTTATGGGCCGAGGCCGTAAACACCGCATGCTATATTTCAAATCGTATCTATTTGTGTAAAAATTCTTCCAAAACCTCTTTTGAAATGTATCATTCTAGAAAACCAAATGTTGCATATTTCAAAGTTTTTGGATGCAAGTGTTTTGTTTTAAATACTAAGGATAATTTGGGTAAATTTGATGCTAAGGCTTATGAAGCTATCTTTGTTGGATACTCTTCTACTAGCAAAGCTTATAGAGTATTTAATAGATCTTCACTTACCATTGAAGAATCCATGCATGTTAAATTTGAAGAATCTAATGTGGTTGTTGAGAATGTTGTAGAGATTGACCCATTAGGTGAAAACATGGAGAGACTATCCTTGAAGGACTCACCCACTCAAGAAGAAAAGCAAGAACCTATTGGTGATGTTCAAGAGGATAAAGAGGAAAGCTCACAACCGCTTCCTAAAGCTTGGAGATACGCTACAATCATCCTAAGGAGCTCATCTTGGGTGATGCATCTAAAGAAGTCACAACTCGCTCCAAACTCCATGACCTATGTGGTAACTTTGCTTTCATTTCTCATTTTGAACCCAAAAGCATCCTCGAAGCCGAGGCGGACTCATATTGGTTGCTTGCCATGCAAGAGGAACTCAATCAATTTGAGCGCAACTAAGTTTGGCACCTTGTTCCTAGGCCCCACGATAGACCAACAATAGGTACTAAGTGGATCTTTAGAAACAAGATGGATGAGTCTGGAAATGTCATTAGGAATAAAGCTAGGTTAGTGGTCCAAGGTTACACTCAAGTTGAAGGAATTGACTTCGAGGAGACCTTTGCACCCGTAGCACGGCTTGAAGCCATACGGATGACACTAGCTTTTGCATCTTTCAAAAATTTTAAACTTTTTCAAATGGATGTAAAAAGTGCATTTTTGAATGGTTTTATTAATGAAGAAGTTTATGTTGCTCAACCTCCCAGTTTTGTTGATCATGTTCATCTCGATTTTGTTTTTAAATTTGATAAAGCTTTGTATGGATTAAAACAAGCTCCAAGAGCTTGGTATGAAAGGCTTTCTAGTTTTCTCATTTCAAATGATTTTGTTAAAGGCAAAGTAGACACAACTCTCTTTACTAAGCATGTTGATAATGACATTTTAATTGTGCAAATTTATATTGATGATATAATTTTTGGTTCTACTAATGAGCTTTTATGCAAGGAGTTTGAAAAGGTCATGCAACTTGAATTTGAAATATCTTCAATGGGTGAGCTTAATTTCTTTCTTGGACTCAAATCAAGCAATTGCAAAATGGGACATTCATAAGTCAAGCCAAATACGCGAAGGAACTCGTAAAGAAGTTTGGACTTGAAGGCTCAAAGGCTTGCAACACTCCCATGGCAACTACAACCAAGCTTGATAAAGATGACCAAGGTAAAAATGTTTATATTAAATTATATAGAAGCATGATAGGAAGTCTTTTGTATTTAACGGCAAGTAGGCCGGATATCATGTTTAATGTGTGTCTTTGTGCTAGATTTCAATCGTGTCCTAAAGAGTCCCATCTTATTGCGGTAAAACGTATTATTCGTTATATTAAGGGCACAATTGAAATGGGTCTATGGTATCCGAAAACCAGAGATTTCTCAATGACGAGTTATTCGGATGCCGACTATGCGGGTTGTAGAGTAGATAGAAAGAGTACTAGTGGGACATGTCAATTTCTTGGTAATTGTCTTGTTTCATGGTCCTCTAGGAAACAAAATTTTGTAGCTCTCTCAACCGTCGAGGCGGAGTATGTTGCCGCGGGGCTTGTTGTACACAAGTCCTTTGGATGAAACATACTCTCCTTGATTATGATTTGCATTTTGACCATATAAAAATATTTTGTGATAATACTAGTACTATACATATGACTAAGAATGCAAATCAACATAGTAAGACCAAGCACATTGAGATTAGATATCACTTTCTTAGAGATCATTTTGAGAAAGGAGATATAGATATTGATTATGTTTCTACGGATTTGCAACTTGCCGATATTTTCACTAAACCACTTGACTTTTCTAGATTTTCCTTCATTTGTGGTGAACTTAATATTTGTGTTATTGAATAAAAATGTTTTCTTAACCCTTTTTGATGTATGACAAAAAGGGGGAGAATGAGTTTTTATGATAGAATTATATAATTCTATCCATATGAGTTTATACATGTTTTTAGTTTTTAATGTGTTTCTATGAATTCATGTTTTTAAGATTAAGTTTTTTGCAAGTATTTTATTTTGGTTTTTAATCCTATGATTTTTGCTTGCACCTTACATTGTTTTTTATGATAGCATAATTTGAGGGGGAGCTTTCTCCTCCCCTATATTTTTGATTATAGCCTATTTGTTTTGTCATCATCAAAAAGGGGGAGATTGTTGGCCCAAAAGGTTACACTCTCAAATTGTTGAGTTTTGATGATGACAAACCAAATAAGAGCTATTTGGTACTAATAAGTTTGTTCAAGATTAGTTTCAGGTCAGTACCATATTTGGAGGCCATTGCTTAGCTATTGCAAAAACTTCTACGTTCATGAAGCAAAGAAGGCATATTGCACATCAAGGAAGGAACATAGAAGAGAAGGCTCTAGTAAGGCATAGCTTGACTCAAGACCTCTAGATTGCTTTAGAAGACTACAATAGATTTGTTTATAGTTTTATAGTTTTGTTAAAGAATAGTGAATAGGTTTGAAGCTCTTTTCACACACGTTTTTGCGCACACATTATTCCCAAAAATATTCCCTATAATATGTACAAAATATTTTTGTATACAATCTTCTACCTACATATTCATCTTTATGTTTTATACTTATCTCTATTTAAAATATTTTTGATAAAAATCTTTTTCTCCTCAAAATTCCGTTTGTATTTGGACTTTTGACCTGAGCCGGTGACCGACCGGTCGGCCGACCTTGTGTCAGGTCAAGCTGGTCGAAGACCAAGTCGACCGAGGTTCTGGCAGCTGCACGTATCCGTGTACACGTTTCCCGGTCGACCGCGCGGTCGACCGAAGCCTGCCTGACTGACAGACTTTTGCTCTCTGTATTTTTGGGTCGACCGGGCGGTCGACCGATAGCCTGTAACGGCTCTTTTTTTGAAACGGCGGTCGACTGACCGGTCGACCGGTATAGCCGTTGAACAGTAAACGGCTATTATTTTAAACCTATTTTATTTTGTCTTTTTCTATTTTAATTATGTTTAAATAGATTCTCTTGTCTTAATACTTCCTAATTTTCAGTAAGTAAGGTTTATCCTTAATCCCTAGCCCTCTACTATAAATAGGGGTGATTGGGGAGAGGTTTGGTCACTAGAAAAATTTGCAAAAATTCCAAAAGTTTAAGGCATTCAAAAGAGCTTGGTTTCTTGGTTTTTGTGCTGAAATTCTCTCTCATTTTCTGAAGTATTTTTTCAAGAACTCTCTGATTTCTTTTTCTTTTCTCTTTACACACAAGAGCTTCAAATCCTACTCATTGTTCTCTAAGGACCTTTTATAAGGGAAGAGAATTTTTTTTTAAAAAGAGAGTTTGTGGTCTTTTGACTACTAAGAGATTGCTTGTACTTGAGATTGTGGAGTTGGTACTCCGGTATAATTGTGACATCTTTGTGATAGTAAAAGTAGTTAGTAATCCTTCTGGGGAAGGCGGGGAAGTAGAGCTGGGTGCTCGAACCTCGATAACAATTCTTGGTGTTTGCGTTTGGTTTACTTTCTTGTGCTTCTTGCTTTACTTTCATTGCACTTTTTACTTGCTCTCTATTGTCATTGCAATACTCACTTGTATTCATTCATCTTGTCAATCATAGTCTCATACAACAAGATTGCATTGTGCACCTCCAACTCATTTTAAGAGGAATCACGAGGAAGGAGTTCAGAACCCTTCACAGGGCATTCGGCTTCTAGTCTTGTTTTGGCGATTGTTGCATCATATTTTTAGGTTTGCATTTGATTAGCATTATCAGCTATTCACCCCCCCTCTAGGTGATTTTCATTTTCTTGAATGGGGATTCAAGAACTGAACAGTTCTTCCTTAAGCTTCCGTACGAAGCTATTACTTGGACTGTCTTCGTCTCGTTGAACACCAGGATATGGATGGCCATAAAGAATGGCTATTGACCATAACGCCTTTTTGACGAAGTTAGCCCTCAGGGCTGTGCCGCCTTTTGAGCTCCTAAAGCAAAGCTACCACTTAGACATTTTCCCATGAAGTACGGACTTGGCTGCGATTGCGAGGCTAAGCTTCAGCGAAGCTATCATTTTGCTAACTTCGTTCAGAAAACGAGGCTATTCCTTGGCAGGAATTGTGTTTTTTATTTATGCCTCTGCCTGGTGAACTAATCGTAGTCCTTCTTACTTTTGCAGTCACTATGCTCCCGGTCCTTTGAACAATCTGTTCGGGATGACCAGGGAAGTGGATGGCGGTGTCAGCTTGCAATTTCAAGGGCAAGCTTCCCTGTTTAGTGAGCGAAGCTCCCTCGTTCGGGACACGCTTATTCATAGTGGTGATCAATATACCACGAGGAGCATTCTGACCACAGCTCCTCTTGAAGACGTTGACCGTCGAATTTATAAGAAGCCCGACTTCATGTTAGGGGATGCTGCGCCGGATCCTAATCACCAACTACAGGCAGGAGAAGGGCAGTGGATTTTTCAGTTGGATGATGAGAAGTTTTACCTTCCATCCAACAAGCGACATTTTTCTCTGTCTTCCTTCCAGTGTGTGACGCAGGCTCGGAAGATGGCGTGGGACGTGAGCCGAAGTACCGACTCTGTCCATGTAAGGAAATTGATATTTTCGTCTCCTGGTTATGCAAGAGCGGGCCTCCTCATTGCATAATGGGTCTGTACCCTGGGAATGTATCGCGAGACATCCCGATGGGAGAGAATCCTGCAGTAGCGCTGACTTTTGGGAACCAGTTCTTCAAAGTCAATGGGAACTACCCTGCCACCGACTTCAGGGCTCCAAGCTGGGTTCACCCTCCGAAAACGTGGTGGATGGATTTGACTACCTACATCTTTGCTCATTTCGAGGAGGAGCTGGAGAGGCTAAAACCTCTATGAGGCCGTCAGGGCGACCTGTTACGGTATTGATATGAACGTGGCGTGCTTCTACGCCATCTTTGAATTATATTGCCCAGCTTCAGGGACCTTCTTTACTCCTGTTGGTGAGTTGGGTTTGGCCTTGCATGAGATGTGGGAAGTCTCTACCCTGCCTTTTGGGTCCCTCCCATACGAAGAATACTTCCCGTGCGAGGCGGAGTTGGCTCTTCTGGAAAAGCAGGAGCCTGCCTTGTTCGAGACTTACCGGGAGTTAATGTGTCACTTGCACATTTGTTCGAGTATACATGGGAGCAGTAAAGGAGCCTCATGTAGCTTGAAGAGCTGGGGGGATTACTTGTTCCCGAACATGAGGAATACTCCTGAAGCAGCTCATTGCGGAGTTGCTGATGGGGATATCTTTGAACGGATGCAGATGCACCTTCAAAGGTATATTATCATGACAGAAGACGATGGTCCTATGAGAAGGGTGACATCCTTCGGAGTTTCCATCACCAGGCCCGTCGGCCTATGTCTCGGAAGGCACTGCTGGCGGTTTCTTAACCGTCTGGTTAAAGAAATGCGTAGTGCCATCTTCTTTGGGTGACATCGTTCATCCGAATGTCTTGATGCCTGCTGCTCGTTTGGTTCATGGGCACCCTCTGGGTCTTCTTCCGGCTATGGTATGTTGTATCCAGAGAGGCCTTCGTGCATTAACGGAGGCTTTCTGCAGGGCACCAGCGACGAAGCATGGAAAGGGAGCCACTCTGCCCTGCGACGGACCCAATCCCAGGATAGGTCTGTCGTACACTTATCTGATGGCGTGGTTCGCCTTACATTGCCCTTCGCAGATTGAAGCTGGAGAGGACCTCTCGCAGGGTGTCCGAATGGCGCTTCTTCGCCGATTTGAAGGGTGCTCGTGGCAAAAGAGGTACGTGGCTGAGGCCCGTAAATTGGTATGTCGCTATGACGTCTACAGTCTCTTCCGCTGTTTTCCCCGTATTCGGGGTGCCGGCTATGACGAAGAGTTTAAAGATGTGGGGGAAGGGCAGTCTTCCCTGAGCCGGGGAGTCTTTGAGTGGCTGGTCAGCATCCGGCCCTCACATTTAGTGTACAGGAGCGGGGATACCTGCTACTTGGAACCCTATGTTCCAAGCCGGTTTTCTCGGCAGTTTTTTGATATGACCAACTGTATGTGGGTGATTAGTCTACAATTCTGCATTATTATGTCACATTCTCTCACCGATTTATGAATAAATTGTCGTCTAAACCGTGTTTTGGTCTTAATTGCAGGTAGATCCAATGTTCAAGGGCAAAGGTGTAATAAGAGCTTAATTAGACCCAATTAAGGGTCATTAAATCCACATTACTTGGAGGCCAAGCAAGGGATTATCTAGAAGATTCATTGAACCTAGCCTCTTGCGCACATCAGACGGATCTGCGAACGGATTTACCCAAAACCGGATATACTAAGAAGCGTCTCGAAGCCCGACGGAGACACGGACCAAAACCAGGGAGTTACCTCCCTGGTATTGCCACAGAAACGCGGCAATAGCCGCGTTTCCGCGGCAAAGGAGTGGAGCCACGCGTCGATTTTCGACGCGTGGCCCCGTCTCGTCTTTTGGATTCTTCTGAGGCCTATAAATTGTTGGCCCAAAGGCCTTCCACTCTAGTTTTGATGATGATTAACTCATGTAGTTATGTGTACTAATAATCTTGTGATTTTAGTTTCAGATCATTAATCAAGTTATTAGTAGGTGATTAGCTTCTACAAGATGATTTGGAAGCTACCCACATGTTGATTTAGAGCCCGAGCGTCAAAGATCATATATAGCACTTGCTCGGTGGATCAAAGAGTTTTGGATCGAGTCGGCTTGGAGATTGCGCTCTACAAGAAGACATCGGTACCATAGTTTAGTTTTGGGTTTAGATCCTAATTGTAAAGATTAGAATAGTATGATAAGCTCAAGTTCACAACACACACGTATCATGTTTTGGTTTTCGTTTTAGGTATAACCGATCTTGGTTTGCATGAATAGATTTTATATCAAAACAAGTTTACATGGTTTAATGTATATTAGATTTGTTCTATATACATGCATGCTTCAACTCTTAGACAATTACTTTGATATACCTATTTCATGATTTTAGGTTTTGTGTAACAATACTTAATTTTGGAATTAAGGACAAAAACTATGATATGTATATGTTTCATGTATATTGGATTTCTATCCATATGCATCATGTTTCAAAATGTTTAAATATCATGTTTTTGTATTTGGATGAGTTTTAGACAAAATGTATTTTCTATTCAAGAATCCAAGTTTTAGAAATACAAGGTTTGGTTTTTGGTAAAAATGAAAAGACATAAAAATAGTTTTAAATTGCTTGATATTTGAGTCAAAACTTTTATCACATGTTTATATATCAATGCAATTTGACAAAACTATTTTTGGGGATTTTTAGTAGTTTATAAGAATTTATTGGATATTTATTTCCCCAGATTTCTGACATGTTTTGGTGTCTGCCAGGCTGGTCGGTCGACCGGAACGGTCGACCGCACCATGTAGCCGGTCGACCGTGCGGGTCGACCGACGTGCACGGATACGTGCACGCTGGCTACACTTGTAGCCGGTCGACCGTGCCGGTCGACCGACTGAGAGCAGTTGATTTCTGTTTGTCTGGGTCGACCGGGGCGGTCGACCGGCAGCTGTCGACGGTCAAAAATTGACCGTTGGACGGTCGACCGTGCGGTCGACCGGCAGGGTATTTCTGGCAGTTCTGCTGCCAACGGCTATTTTCCTGATTTGTCTATAAATACCCCATTTGCAAGAGTTTTTCTCTAAGAATTTTTGGACGAATTTTCTGAGCTTTCTCTGGTGTTTTCACAGCAATAAAAGAAGTTTTGGGCTTTAATTGAACAATCTATTTGGTGTTTTTACTAGGGTTTGGAAAATCAAGAAGAGGGTTTTTGGAAAGAGTTTGATTCATCTTCTCTACTTTGTTTTCCTGTTTTTCCCCAAAAGATTTTCTTTGTGATTTGATTTCCATTCCTTTGATTT